>OMKZ01055813.1:0-14756 GCA_900302535.1 Neoniphon sammara
TTGTTATTATTATTATTATTATTATTATTATTATTATGTAATAATAATAATAATAATAATAATAATAATAATAATAATAATAATAATAATAATAATTTGCAGCAAGGGACTGTGTTGGTTGGAGGGTTTCATCTGACTTTTTTTCAAAAACACTACTGTTATTATTGCTGCTGTTATTAAATTATTACATAATGCACCTTAAATGAACACAGGAACACAGACAGGCAAATATATTTAAACTATTTACATTGGCATGGCTTGCACTAGGTTTGCCTGGTCTTGCTGTGACAATTCTCCCGACCTGATGCTTTTCATAGTAAAATTTAGCTATATTTTGGGTGTTTATTGTGTTTGTTGACTGTATGTTACTGAATACGTACATGACTTGGGTCTATTGTATATTACCTAGCAGATTGTTGGGATGGGGTAGGTTCAGTCAGATCACTGCTGCTGGGGATCCATCATAGGACATGGTGGGGATTAATCATGTGGGCTGGCATAATATAGATGGAGCAGTGTTGCTTGGCGTTGGTAGTAGTTGGGAGTTGTTGCTGGACTGGATGTTCAAGTCATCCGTGAACCATAGAAGAGTACACACACAGAAAGTTTAATTAGAAGCCCACATGTAAACATGTGGGCATGCTTGTGCAAACAGCCAACTGTCACACCAAAACTGACATGTACTGTCTTTTCCACAGAATTTGAATGGATAGGAAAGTCGTTCCCATTCAAATAAACGTTCAAGGATGATCAGAGTGGAGGCATTTTTATGTGTACTGCTGGGCTAACTTCTGACTTGATGCTTACAAGCATCATCAAAGTTGAGCTCTGACAGCTGTCTGAGCTACTGTAACACTGCAGGATGCAGATTCCAATGTTCACCCTTCTTTGTCATTTCAGCAGCAGGCTACAGCCACAGAACATCATATCTATAATTGCTATTTTGCCATGTACCAGCCAAATGGCCATGACAAACAAGGCAATGACCATTCTGTCCATTCAAGCTCTGTTTCAAGCAAAGACGCCACGTAATTACTGTATTGAATCTGAGAATCTGGTCTGTGCGCAAGGGAACGGTCTCTGCTTCCAGGTCACCTGCATACACTGAACAGTGTAGCAGATGAAGAACTAAACATTACAAAAACCATCATTAGGTATTACCATTTCAACAACTGATGTACTTAAAATTATACTTAATCACCTGCGACACCTCAAAACCTTGAAAAGCTCCATTTGTGTTCCATCCTTTAGCAACAATTGTTGTTGACTTGAGGACATTATGTAGGGACATTATGTTCTGTAGTGTCAGCTTAACTAAAAAATAAATACCTTTAGCAACATGCCACACACTGAAGAAATGTTGGATGGTCCAACCTCCACTTCCACAGGACAGCTGGCTGGAGCAGTGTTGTTTGGTGGTGGTAGCAGGTGGATTTGTGGATGGACTGCATGTTGAAAGCATCCATGAACTACAACATATAATGCTTACTGCATTAATATGGAGATTCTTGTACAAATGGCCAAATGTCTGGTTTACCTTCTGTAGCCCTATGTGTGTAAAAGATGAGCCAGTGAAGAGCGTGGCTACTGAGAGGTGTAGGTTGCCTGCAGGTATATTTTGAACCAAAGGCCTATTAACATTAGCGGTGACAAAGATGCCTTCAAATGTGTTTTTGTAAACTTTAATTGTGGTTAGTCCAAGTCATGCTAAAATATTGATCTAAACCTTGTGTAAATTGCCAGGAGCCACGCTTACGCATATATAATCTACCATAACCAAACTTTCCTCCCGGTCTGGGTAGGATAAGCCGAAAAGACTTAAGGCTGCGTTCAACAAATCTTGTAGGACAGCACTCATCACTCTGGTGAAGTATAAGGGCAAACCTAAGGAAAGAGCCGAGCAACAAGGCCTGTATTACCAAATTTTCCCCTTTGAGAATTACTCAAATTACTCAATACTCGATTACTCTGAGATTACTGTGGAAGAGGAGAGGGAGAGGAAAGGGGGGGTGAGGGGGTCTGTGTAGGCGTTGTGTAGGCGTTTCCTACACAGCCTAAATGGGAGGTGTCTGCTGAGGGAATTTATAAGGACAGCCGTACGATGATTGCTGTCATTACATATTTTCGATACACGTCCGCTGATTTTTTTTCTCACACCGATATCTACTCAGCTCTCTCGTTGTCTTTCTAAAATGTCATTAAATGGTAAAGTTGCACTTGTGACCGGAGCAGCGCAGGGTATAGGAAGCGGATTCTCTGAGATACTTCTGCAAAATGGTGCCAAGGTAAAGTTTTGCCTCATTAATGCATTTTTTTCTTGTGCGAGGTCGCTTAAAAAGAAACGGTTTTCCTATTTGCTCTGCACTTCTGTATATTAATGTGTGAGTAGGCTAGTGGGCACCGCTGTTCTGCAACTTCATCTGGACCCGCACAAATCCAGTCAGCCCCGTTGCAGACATGGCAAGACATGTTGATCCTGTTAGTTTTTCCTCTGGAGACTCTGATGCTTGCAGAAATACAATGCTCTCTTATTCACCTTTCCGTTTTTCTTTCACGTTTCATATCAGGTAGCCCTCCTGGATGTGAATGAAACTGCGGGCAAGAGTTTGAAGGAAAGCTTTGATAAAAAGTATGGAGCAGACAAAACCTTCTTCCAGAGCTGTAATGTTGAGTCAGAGGAGCAGCTGAAAGGTTAAAGCTCACCCTATTTGCAGTGTATCAAACACACACACACACACACACACACACACACACACATTGGAGATAGTACTGGATGGTAAACAAACAGCTGGAGTTTCTTCTACTTACATAAACAGAGAATACACACATGTACAGACCATCTCCTTCACATGCATACTTACTGTATATTTATAGTTATACTTTATGTAAACACATATACAAATATATTAAAATATTTCCAGGAAGCTCTTAACTGGCTGTCAAAGTTTAGGAGGAAGATCTCAACTTAGAATGAAAAGTTGACCACAGTGCGTTATTTCCTGTCTGTCTGTCTCTCTCTGTCTCTCTCTCTTTGTTAAATCCAACAGCTGCCTTTAAGAAAACCATACAAACCTTTGAACGGATAGACATCGTGTGCAACAACGCTGGCATCATAGATGAGAGTGACTGGGAGAAAGCTGTCTCCATAAACCTAGTAAGCTGTAGGAAAAAAACAACACTGAACTGCATGTGGTTGTAATTATCCCGTATTTACTAAATAGCAGATGTGACCTTTGTGATTCACTGTTGCTTGTGCTCTTGCAACACTTCCACTTGGAAATAGTCTTTGAAAAAAAATCTTGTCTGTGAATCAGAGAGTAGAGAAACTGATTTGGCAACTAGTTGACTCAGAGACGTGGACGTAATGTTACAAGAATTGCTGCTTGCAGGCAACTCTTACAGCACTGGCAACAGGAAATTTCAAACTTTGCTCTTAAGAAGTGGTTGCATCTATGCAATAGTTCTCACATGACTGCCTGTCCCAGTTTTACACCAAGCAGAAAATGCATGATTGCACGTTTAAAATTTAAACTACAAATGTAAAACAGTATGCACCAGAGATGCCCATACAAGATATTGCTTAATTTTTGTTATTTACACTGAATCTGTTTGTGCCACACGCCACTGATCACTGGTATTTTCCATTCTTGCAAACATGTAACTGTACAACCCATTTTAAAGAAACCTAATCTCAACCCACTCACCCTCAGCAATTACTGACCTATTTCTAGAATATCCGTCCTGAGATGACCTTAGTTAAGGTGAGAAATTGTTTACTCCTTGCTGCAGACAAAGGTGAATATTCTTTTTCTGGCACAGCTAGTCCTGAGTGTGGCCTTTGATACGACAGACCACTCCATCCTTCTACATTGTCTGGAAACCTGGATTAGTCTAAAACTTTTTCGCTTGTGACCCTTTAAAACGAATGTCCACTCGTGACCCCCCTCACAGGCTGTGTATGCAGAGCGGTGAAAAGTCCAACTGGACAACAGCTCCATTTTCAGGTTGTTCATTTATTTACTTAATAAAGGAGGCCTCAAATTTTAAACTTACTCAGTATTTCACAGGAAAACAATCAAAAAATGGAGAAAAGATGTGAAAAAAATAAACCTGATAATACTTTTTTGTGAAGTGTTCTCCCATGTTATAATCATCTTCCAACCCCTCCAGAATCATCTGGTCTAAAAGGATCTGCTAATAACGTATTATGTTCCTATCAGTCTAATAGAACCTTTTCTGTTGATAATTCCCCATTTTCTGTTTCCCATTTCACCCATGGTATTCCTCAAGGGTCACTCCTGGGTCTGTTATTGTTCTCCATTTATATGCTGCCTTTGGGTCAGGTCATTACTAAACACAATGTACAGTACTATTGTTATGCTAAACACACCCAGTTATATGTTCCGTTACAATTCTCAAATCATAGCAGCCCAGCCCAATTTACCACTTGAAATTGTCTTGTTTGCTACACCCAATTCCTTTAACCAGATAGTTTGCGATCTTGGTGCCCTGTCTCATAACATCAAGCAAACTACGAAAAATCTGTCTTATTTGATTGTGACCTTTGTTTTGATGACCAAGTAAAGAAGGTTGTTCAGTCCTTTTTTTCCAACTTAAGTTAATTTCAGAAATTAGATCCTTATCATTTGAGGATTTAAACAGGGTTGTTCATGCCTTTGTTTTGTCATGATTAGCTTTCTCTAACGTTCTCTTCTCAGGTATCAGTGAGGTTTCCCTTCATTGCGTCCAATTAGTTCAGAATGCTGCTGCTACTATTATCACTAGTTCAAGAAAACAAGATAGATAGAGTAGATAAAGTGGGGAAAATTTCAGAACTTTCCCTGAAAGACTGAAACTTGAAATAAATAAATTAATTAATAAATTCTGGTTTTATGGAACACATAGGGAATATCAATGGAAAATAGGGCACCTTTAAACATTGCAAGCAGTAATGAAGGATGGAGCGACTTCTTCTGTGGAAAAAACAATAACAAACTAAATCTGAACTGTACCCGTGATGCAGATGGGTGTCGTGAGAGGAACCTACCTGGCTCTGGAACACATGAACAAGCTGACGGGGGGTCAGGGAGGAGTCATCATCAACACAGCGTCCATGGCAGGTACAGCCAACAAGATGGGGAGGATTTCTGAATATTTCATATTAGATACATTTTGGCTTCAGTTGTACAGACTGTGTAGATAAAGAAATAGATAAGCTAAGATTTGATGAATTCTATGGATCCAAAAGAGGAACTTTGAGATCTTGATATGTCCAAATATTGAAATCTTGCACCAAGAGTTTTTTGTAACACGGTGAAGCAAAATGATGCGATTTCCTCACTTTTTCACACATAGGTTATTGGTGAATAATGTATTGCATATAAACTGTCTTTGTCCACTTACCTCAAAATGCTATTCTATGTATGCTAAGGTTGATGGGACACATTTAGTTGATGTTCTCACGCAGAGCAGCCTACAATTAATACAACAGTAGTGTAATTTTAAATTACATAGTCCATAGTCCCTTTACAATCAACCACTAGACCTAAGATGTACAAGGGAAGATGTGCAATAGAGTAAAATAAAAAAATAAAAAAAAATAAAAAATGAGCCAAGAGAAATAAAAGAAGGAGCTTTTTTGTGCATCCCTTTTTTTGTCTGGGGTATTGGCAACTCAATATTTCAAACCATAATGTTCACTGATATGAGCCACATGTGCCGTCCCACAGGTCTGGGCCCTCTGCCGTGCACTCCTGTCTACACAGCCACCAAGCATGGAGTGGTGGGCTTCACTCGAGCCATGGCGGTAAGCGCGGTCTTTTAGAGATAAGGTCTGGGAGCTCAAGAAAACTGCTCTATTTTTAATGACGATCATGTTTTCCGACTAGGCAGGGCACAGAAAATAGTGCAGAGTTTTCCCTGTGTGCTTGTTTGCACATGTCCTGGCTTGATATAGAGTTTGAGGGCTTGTACTTAGATTTGCAGCCAGGACGCTCAGGTCTTTGCAACAAAACGGAGGGGCATTTGTAAATAATTTACAGAGAAAGGCTCTTTATATATGGGCGGGCCATATAACACTTTTATAAGTTTTGTGTGTCCTGTGCACATGAGCTGTGTGGACTTTGCTGGCACAGCGCTGAGTACCTCACATTTTGACTTCCATATTAACACTTGGTGGTCCAGTGATGCAAGCCCATTCTAAAAATACATTTTCTGTGAGTATTTTGTATTTTGCAATTTCTTACTTTTGCTTTCAAACAACATCAGTAGTTCAAGTTTGTCTTCATTATTAATAGAGAACATTTGAATTTGAATGCCTGACAAAAGCAAGACGAAAGTAAAAGAAACGGATCACAATACAAACATCTATTAAATTATGGCTCATTACAAAAAACAGGTATCAAAAGTGCGTCCTCCTCCAACATGCTTCATGTGCATACGCCACGCCAACGGGAAAACAACCGTGTAGCTCCACTGTCCACTCATTTATTTCTTTACTCAACAGAACCTTTCACAATAAAAGTTCACTTCCTGTTCACCTGCCACAGGTCCACAGAAGCCACAGACGATGGCAACAGAACTCATAAGGGTCAAATATGCAGGAATAAAGCTAAATTAAGTCTTCAACAGTATTTCTTGACAGTATACTTAAATACTCTCTTACTCTACTCAAACAAATAATACCACTAACAATAAAATAAACTTGCCGGTGATAAATGGCGCTTACAGCCTTTATGCTCCTGATGGATATGATGGAGTTTTTGGGGATAGTTTTGCAATGATTCTATGGTGTAAGGCTACCGAAGTTGGGTGAATTATAAACCTCTTTGTGTATATGTTACTGTTAAATAGGTTGTAATTTAAAACTCCTCTGTATGTAGTGTGGAGAAACACATTTTTGCAATTGTTCCCAACACATAGATGCTGTTTTTTTTTTTTTTTTTTTTTAGCGCTCATGCTGGCAACAGAAATACTGGAAACACACAGCACAACACTTTCAGAATTATGTGGAAGTTATGTTGTATTTCTGTACAATTTGGACCTGACGTGTGTGTGTGTGTGTGTGTGTGTTTAATTTTACCAGGAAGCTTCTGCCATAGCGGGCTACGGCATACGGTTGAACATCTTTTGTCCTGCTTTTGTCCAAACAAACATCATCTCCACTTTGTGTTCGCCACAGAAAGTGGGACAGTTCTCCAGCCTGATAGGCCACACCAAAGAACTGATACAGAAGTTTGGGATGTTAGAGTGAGTCACAAGCCATGCATACACACCGTCAATGCCCCATAGTATTGACGACATTGGTAATGAAACGGCAAAGTAAATAGTCAAATAATTCCTTTTTTCTTGCTCGGAAACAAACCTTCCTCTTTTGCAGTTTGCTTGTAGGTCAAGGAGGAGACTGAATAATGCAATTTAATTTTAATTTTAATTTTAAACATTAAATACCCCTGACATTGTCTGCTAGTAGGGTCGTGACATAGGCATCCCTGTTGTCTTGGTGCCAGTGTAAGACAAATGTGGTCAGGTTGATTTGTGTAGCTCACATTTACAGTATCAAATGGCTTCACAAAACCCACATTGAGAAAATAAATGAAGCCTCTCAAACAAGGAAAAACTTCTCCAAAAAACTCATTTGGGGGAATAAAAACAACAAACAAACAAAAGAACAAACGAAACAAAATCTCAGAGAGGGATCCCCCTGCAGGCCATGTGTGTGCAGAGACATTTTGACAGCTAAGACTGACACACTGAACAGGGTCAACAAGGCCTCACATGAAATGCAAAAGGGACAGTTCAACATTTTTGTATGCTAACGTATGTGAAAATAGTACGCTACGAAACGTTTATGCTTTTTCGTTCCAGGGTGTCTGAAATAACCAAGCACTTCCTCCAGCTGGTGACAGATGAGACCAAGAACGGAGAGGCCCTCATGGTGATGACAAAAGGAGTTGATTATATCCAGTTTCCATCATTTTAACTGCAACTCATGCAGCGGCAAAACTTTCGGTAACACTTTCTATGAAGGTCTATTGTATAATGCATTATGAGCGCATTCATAAGGCATTATAATGCATTTATAATATGCGTTATAAAACATGTTATAAATGTTCATAATCGTGTATGACAACTTATAACAAGGTTTATAAATGATTATAAGTGGTGGATTATAATGTGTTATAAGCTCATCATTCATAATGTTTTATACCTTCATGGCAAAGTGACAAGTGTTTTCTGGAAGCATCATAAGAATCATAAGAAATAATAAATGCTCAAATTCTGAAATGGAATACCTTATAAACATCAATAATGTGTTAGAGGATGACTTTGTGAGCTCTAAGTAAAGTGACAGCATTGTGTAAGGTTATTAGCAATTATATACTATAATACAATTATGAGGTCTTATGAACAGTATTTGATTACTGTAAGTAAAGTGTCACAATCTTACGTTTCAGCTTAAGTGTCATAATACCCTGCCCCCGGGTTTTGGGATCATTAACATAAACACAACAAAATGCATTGCAGGTTATCTCAGTGCATTTATCTGGGAGCTTTGAAGGAATGCATGGGGAAAATAAGATGTATTCAGATTGTACTTGGCTTTGTTTGGGTTTAACAGATTTTAGGATGCAGGAAAGACTTCTCATTAAAATACAGAATATCAATCGCTGGCTCAAGTTGTTGATATTTTTAAGAAAAGAAAACTCATTCCTTTCCAGTTAGTATAACTGAAAATTCTCAACAACCTTCTTTTGTTTTCTTGTCCATTTCTGTATGGAAGTCACTGCAGAAACTGGATGGGAAAACTATTAAATATAATGTCATATTATTATTAGATGCATCTCTTAATTCCTAAATCAGCAGGGTTCAGAACTAAGGTATTTACATGAGTGCACAATATCTAGTTTGTCGACTTTTGTCTACTTAAAATGACTTAAGTTAAAGTAGAAGTTTACTGACATGTTACATGAAGTCAAGTGGATTTTATTAACCCTAAGTGAAGATGTCTAAAAAGCTGAGTATATTTTTTATAAGTTTGACCTCCTAAAACACAAGGAGAAGGAAAAAAAAATAGAATTTTTAGCTTTCACTGTTCATGTTATTTTCCTGCCTCTTTCATAAGAAATGGAGGGCCTCTGTGTTTCCGTCAGCCACCACCGTAGTGGGACTGATATCAGAAAATAAAGAGACGCACTACAGAGGAGAGGTCCAACATCTGTTCCAGTGGTGCACAGACAACAATCTGGTCCTAAACACCACAAAAACCAAGGAAGACCTCACATTAGCACAGAGGATTGTGGATACTGAGCTTCCAAACCTGGACAGTTTACATTAGTTGTAAACAAAAGAAGGTTAGAAACATCAGCAGAGACCCAGTCCACCCTGCTCACAGTCTGTTTGTCCCCCTTCCATCGGGGAAGAGATACATACAAACAGACTGAGGTGCTTCTTCCCCAGAGCTGTAGCCTCCATCACCCCACACTTTCCCATAGCTGAGGACTGAAGACTGCTTGAAATATGTTTAAAATACTGTGTAACACTTAATTGTAATTGCTGTGTAATAGCTTCCAAAACGCACTGTCTGCACTGTTACTATGCCTTAGTTAGACTAAGAGGAAAAACAGGACATACAACGTAATTTCGTTGTATGAGTACAATGACAAATAAAAATGTCATGTCTTCACTGCAGATACCAAAGCCATTAGGAGTGTGTTTACCGACATGAAAAAAGCTTCCATTAAAAACAGTGTTGGGTGTAACGCGTTACAAAATAACGCGTTACTGTAATAATATTACTTTTTTCAGTAACTAGTAGTGTAAGGCATTACTCGTCTGAAATGGTAATATTATTACAGTTTTCCCGAGCTAGTTACTTGCGTTACATTTGCCAGTCATACATATCATTCATCACACACAACGCACACAACACACAGAACAGAAGGGAGGGGGAGGAGGGCGTGAACGGAACAGTGATTGGTCTGGGTTTGGCACGAGGTATCATTTACCATCACCGATTGGTCGACACCCGGCAGCCGGCGGCAGAGTGGTACCCGCAAAGCAAATGGGAAAAAAATGGAAGCGTCAACAACACCAGAACATGCTACGGCAAGCACTTGATTGCACAAGTACAGTTGTTTGTACTTATTTGTGCTAGACAGTGTTTACATTAAGGAATTTAATATTTGTTTGTACTTGATTGCATAAGCACACTTGTTGCATGCACGCCAACAACAGATTGGCAAGACCAGTCTGCTGTTGGCGTAATAAAGACTCTAAAGAGCACTCCTCCTTTGTCTGTTCTCCCTCCATCTGATGCATCTCCATCTCCATCTGATGGCAATTATAGAGTATTTAAGAAAAAAATGTAACTAGTAATATAACTATTTACTTTCTCCAGGGAGTAATAAAGTAAAGTAAGGCATTACTATTTTTGAGAGTAATATGTAATATGTAATGTGTTACTTTTTTGAGTAACTAGCCCCAACACTGATTAAAAACAAGACACATCACACCAGATACTTTTTTTTTTTTAACTTGTATTCCCTCGACAGACATATTGGCACACAGAATGACGGCTGTGGGGCGCATTTTAAAACAGTTCAGTTGATTTAGGAGATACATGACAGAGAAAATGTTGCCTTGTGAAGGTCCATTACAGAGGTTTTCAGCGCCCTCAAACAACACGCTTTCGTCCTCTGAGCTACTAAACCGGTCTGTTCCCTATCGAGGGTTTTGTTCGGTCTTAGGAGAGGGGAAAGCGCAAGTGACATGACTTTGATGCGCTCAGAGCAGACCGGCAGGGTAGGATGAGTCTTCACGGTTCTCATGCTGTATTTAAATTCAGCTCCGCCCCTCCGCTTCTAGTCTATTCAGACATTGTATCCAAGCGGTGCACATCTGAGCAGTAGAGACCGACATGGCAGAAGTAGCCCCAGCCGCCCCCGCCGCCGCTCCGGCCAAAGCCCCCAAGAAGAAGGCTCCCCGTGCCAAGAAGACCGGCCCCAGCGTCAGCGAGCTGATCGTCAAAGCTGTGTCCGCCTCCAAGGAGAGGGGCGGTATGTCTCTGGCCGCCCTGAAGAAGGCTCTGGCTGCCGGAGGCTACGATGTGGACAAGAACAAGGCCCGCATCAAGACTGGCCTTAAGAGCCTGGTGGCTAAAGAGACTTTGACGCAGACCAAGGGGACCGGAGCTTCAGGATCTTTCAAGGTGAACAAGAAAGAAGTGAAAAAGGACAAGAAGCCAGTAAAGAAGCTCGCAACCAAGAAGCCTGCAGCGGCCAAAAAATCTAAGGTAGCCAAGAAGCCAGCAGCCGCTAAGAAATCCCCGAAGAAGGCGAAGAAGCCCGCAGCAGCCAGGAAAGCAGCCAAGAGCCCCATGAAGGCGATCAAGAGCCCCAAGAAAGTGGCCAGAAAGCCCACAGCGGCCAAGAAGGCGACCAAACCCAAAGTAAAGAAGACGGCTCCCAAGAAGAAGTAGACTGCTTGACAATCAAACCATGTTGACCCCAAAAGGCTCTTTTCAGAGCCACAAACAAATCTGAAAGAGCAAGTCCTTATGCAGTAAAACATTGAGACTCATACAGGTAAGGTATTATACAAAATTTGAATGAAATGCCACTGCTACTGCTATTTGATTTTATTATTTAAATAATAAAAAAATATATAGAAGGGTAAATTATTATCTTATCTCAAGATCTTAAAAAAGGGTGGGGGAACAACACCCTCAGTGTCTAATCTGAGTCATGAATAAAAACCTTTAATCCATGATGTCCACTATTAATTGTCTTTTTGACAGCTGACATCATCAGTTCAAACTGGACACAGAGATACCATAGACCGTATATAAAGATGGACGATGTGACAGCCCCCCCAGAAGTGAAGCCAAAACGTCTCGATCGCTCCCCGGTGGCTGGCTGCAGTATAGGTCATAAACCCCGCCCCCTCCATGTTAGCGGATGGGACATGGGCCAAACTAAAAAATCAAAGTACACGTCAAATAAATTTTTCCCAAAGATGATTCCTGTCATTTCAGGTAGTTCTTATTATGCTGATGTGTGTTCAAGTGCTAGGCCACCTCAAAACGTCAGGAGGCTTGTGTTCGCGATTCAGTCGGGAGATATGGGCGGGGCAGTACTCCCCGATCTCTACTGCGCAGACTCTGGCTCCAAATGACATCACCGGGGCAAGATGGTAGCGCTCGTAAATGCGATATTTTGCTGCTATCGCCTTGGATGTTGATTAAAAAAAAGCAAATAAATTGACCAATTGCCCTATAACTTTATTGGGAAGAACAAAACTCATTATATAAGAAAGTCAGTCTTAATAAATAGCTATAACAGCGGTGGCCTCAACTTCCTTGACTTCAGCACATTGAACAACACATTTAAGGTCAACTGGATTAGACAGCATTTAAAAGACCCTACCTCTGTGTGGAATTTTATTTCCCATCATATGTTTTCTTATTTGGGTGGCCTGAAGTTCATTCTACTTTGTAATTATAACATTGACCAGATTCCTGTCTCTCTCAAATTTTCATAAGCAAACACTTCTGGCATGGTTTATAAACATCGTTTTTCTCATTTATATGGAACAACATGGATATATGCTATAAAAGAAAATCTTTATTTTTTGACAGCTGGTTCAAAAATGGCATTGTGCTGGTTAGTTAACTTTTCAATAGGGAGGGAAAACTTTTTAATTACCAAGAATGTCTCTGTCATCATAAGATTCCTGTGAGCCCTAAACAATTTGCTGTGGTCTTTGATGCTGTTCCATCTGGAGTTATCATGCTATATAAAGACTGTGCCTCTTCAACTTTTGCTATAACTCCCTTGCCTGACCCAGTTGACACACCTATAGGAAAACTGTGTTTCTTCCCAGCTTCCTGTAAAAATAACCAAAGAATCCGTACATTATTCTTGTCTGATTGTGTTTCTGTCCCATATGTGATAGCAATCTGGAACAAGCTTGTTCAGGGTTTATGTTGGGAAAAATATGGTCTCTTCCTAATAGATATTTACTGGTGAACAAAGTTAAAGAGATTTCCTTTAAGCTCATTCACTGCTCATCATTCAGTGAATGATGAGCAGTCATTTTTAGTCAGGTTCAATCATTTTTAGTCAGGTTCAAGAAGGACATTGATACAATGTGCACTTTTTGTAACATCTACCCAGAGACTGTCTATTTTGGATTGTGGCAAGGCATCTGTCGCTTAATACTGGACTATATCTATGATGCTTTTGTACTTTGCTTTAAGGATGCACTGTTTGGATTTACAAGTTACAAGAAAGATTCAGAAAATGAATTGAAATTGAAGATTTTTTTATAGTGTTAATTTATTTTTTGTACTTCCTTATTGCATGTATTTTATTTATTTATATTGCAATTTATTTATAACCCCTGGCATTGTCTACTTCTCTCTTTGTGGATCCTTGTTTTTTGTTTGTATGTAATAATCTCCACTGCTGTTATGTTTTCAAAATTTATAATAAAGTTATTAAAAAAAAGTACTTTTTGGCTTCACTTTTATACAGTGGGAGGAAGTGGAGACATGTCATCCATCTTTATATACAGTCTATGGGAGATACACCAGGGACCTTTCAGAATATCTGTTAAAACCATTTAACAGGTTAAAAGATGTGCTGAAATAAAAATAAACAAAACACTAAATAACACGGAAGGCAGAATCTGACATGTTTTAGTTTTTTGTGTGTGTGGCTGGAAATCATGCAATGCATGCTGGCTTGTGTGATGTTGAAAATGTGTTTTTTTTTTAAATATATTTTTCATGACTTTGTACTTATTTACAAGCAATAAAAACAATACATAATATTTTATAATTCAATAATTTATGAATAATGGGGTTAATTAGGAAACTATACAGGCTCTAAAAAATAATTTTATGTTGCACTCAAATATTTTGGCTCAAACCGTTCGGTTCAGTGGAACTTCATGGATACATTGTTGCAAAAAAATGTGTCATGTTTTCATGTATCTGTTTAGTTTTGTCCTGTTTTGAAGAAAATGTGCATTTTTCTGAGGCTTGACGAAGGAGGGGGGAGGTTGAATGAGTCTATTGGTGCACTCTCTCCTCCAATCATCAACGATGACGTCATCAAGTCGACCAATCAGCACACAAATGTATGTCAGCGCTGCTAATATAAGCCGGAGTTTTGCTTTTCATAGGCATAGCTCTTCTAAATTTATAGAGGACCGACTGAACCAGTCAATATGGCCAGAACAAAGCAGACCGCCCGTAAATCCACCGGAGGTAAAGCTCCCAGGAAGCAGCTGGCAACCAAAGCTGCCCGCAAAAGCGCCCCGGCCACCGGCGGCGTCAAGAAGCCTCACCGTTACAGGCCCGGTACCGTGGCTCTCAGAGAGATCCGTCGCTACCAGAAATCCACAGAGCTGCTCATCCGCAAGCTGCCCTTCCAGCGCCTGGTCCGAGAAATCGCACAGGACTTCAAGACCGACCTGCGCTTCCAGAGCTCCGCCGTCATGGCTCTGCAGGAGGCCAGCGAGGCTTACCTGGTCGGTCTGTTTGAGGACACCAACCTGTGCGCCATCCACGCCAAGAGGGTCACCATCATGCCCAAAGATATTCAGCTGGCTCGCCGCATCCGCGGAGAGAGGGCTTAAACGCACCCGCCATCACACACACAACGCACCACAACGGCTCTTTTAAGAGCCACTTCATTCTCAATACAGAGAGATTTCCTCTTACTGTGCACTGTCCTTTCAAGTTCTCTGAT
>OMKZ01055817.1:4356-20221 GCA_900302535.1 Neoniphon sammara
AACAGATTGTTTTTTTTTTTTTTTTTTTTTTTTTTTTTTTTTTACTTGTGCAATAGTATCAGAAGGCATCAAAGTAAAGTACTCTGTCAATGAATTATTGGACGTTGAAGAGAGAGATCGAGAGAGATGGGCAGAGAAAGAGTGAGAGAGAGCGTTGCAGATTATTCAGTGAGGTTGCCAGCTATGAAGTTGCCTACTCTCTACTTTGGGAAGGTAATCAATTCCTGCCTCCTCCGGTAGAAAACAACTCCTCCTTTTTTCTATACTGCAGACTTATTGGCACCTTTGGCCATACTTGAAGCAGTTAGATTCAGCATAAGTGGGATTTAAACTTTAAATTCAACAATTTTTGGGGGGGCTGAATCTGCAATATGTTATTGTCAATCTACATGAGAAATAAGTGAACAGCACATTGCAGGGAAGTATACAAGGGTAAAGGAATGGCTGGTATAGTAGAAGTTAATGAGGGTTGTAGACTGTACTGAATGGATCTTAAATTCTTGAATACTCAGACATGCTTAACAAAAGTTCCCTGAATGCATGATATGCAACTTGTAAGTGATATTCTGCAAAATCCCTGTCCTTTCCTTCTAGTTCTGTGATATTACTGGACTGACAGCCACTCCCACATCCCAAACAAACAAGCATGGGGCTGTTATACTGAGACCAGCAATGCAACTGTGAACAACAGAATTCTCCTCAGCAACTCAGAAGTCTATTTTTCAAGCAACATGTAATTTACTGCCACAAGAGGGAGATAAATCATACAGACCTGGAAGGTTCCACGCTGCAGGTTTAACATTATATGGATTCAAGATAGCAATTATTTCTATTTTCTCAAATAGTGGCCAGGGTCTTAATATAGCTCTACTGCAGAGGATACTAGGCCTTTATTGGAGTCAGGCTTTTATTTTTATTTTATTTGCCTTTATTTCTAATTCCCTCTGTTTAATAAGTATATTTGCTCATATTTTAGTATGAAGCCTACTTGTTTTCTGATCTGCTTCAGTGTTTTGTTTTAACCGGGAGAGGGGGGAAGCATTGGCACTCAGTGCGCTTGTTTTTCCCCCTCTCCTGGTCAATTTTTTTCTCCCCTCTCCCGGACTTTGAGGACTGCTGGGGCACTGGCACTCAGTGCATTTGTTTTTCTACCCCTCTTTATCATTTGTTATCCCCTCTCCCTTTTGTGTTCTTTTTGTTTTATTCCCGGCCTGTATTTGGGGCTGGCCTTTAGTTGGTTGACCACGCTCCCAGCCATTATTGGAGACCTGGCTTTTAACTGAGTACCCGCTTTTATTTGAGGAAATACGTTACTTAAAGCAATGTTACCAATTGACTTGCTCTGGTCCAAAGTGTTGATTAGTCTTTCTGCAATACCACTCTGTAAGGGACAATGTAAAATGCCATTGTCGAACATCTCAATTATGTGCTTTATTCACAAAAGAAAGATGGTGTTCAAGTCATGAAAAATGTTTCCACAGTAGCATCTCTATTTTCAAAGTTAGAAACAATGCAAAGTTCAACAATGTTTTAAATTGTTCCTAGGTGCCAATGCAGAGAGGCTAACAGCTTAGCTACTGCAGCTAACGCTCTGGGCCAGAGCTAGCAAAAGACCTAGTTCAGTGCTTTCAGCCTGCTAACCACTATCACTTTACAAAACCAAGCTAAACAGATAAGTTTGCCATTATTCAAAGTACCTGTGAAACATTTTCCCTGTGTTTTACTTCCATACATTCTGCAAGAAAAACTGGCTAGCTTTCAACTCAGTGTTAGCTTTGGCCCAACACAGTAATAAAGTTACACAATGTAAACTGTGGCTAGTTAGTGAACCCCCTCTTCCCATCTTGTTGTCTGGGTACAGACAGGTAAAGCATGAGCACCTGTTTAACCACACACACACAAGCGGTGGGATGCAATCAGGATCATTTGTCTGCTTGTACACACACACACACACACACACACACACACACACACGCACACACAGCCAGGCACACTTCTGTCTTTGTCATGCACACAGAGACGCAGGCACACACACTTTCACACACACAGTCAGACAGACACACAGCCCTGCCTCGCTCAGTAAGGCTGGAAAGAGGTCATTTGTCAGGAGAGAAAAATAGTCAGAACTCAACGTGTGTGTGTGTATGTGTGTGTGTGTGCGTGCGTGTGTCTTCGAGAGCGCGTGAGGAATGATGTTGAGTTTCCAACTTCTATGAGGGCTGAGTGGAGAGCAGAGTGGTCGATGTGTCTCTG
Organism: Neoniphon sammara; assembly: GCA_900302535.1. Lineage (NCBI taxonomy): Eukaryota > Metazoa > Chordata > Actinopteri > Holocentriformes > Holocentridae > Neoniphon > Neoniphon sammara. Next base: position 6,610 of record OMKZ01055817.1, read on the forward strand.
TCAAAACCTTTAAACCTCATTTCTCTCTCTCTATAAAGCTCTGAGCAGACTCATTTCCATTTGTGCCGTCTGTCCGAGTCTTCCCCTCGTTGTCTGCATCAGTCCCTCTTCCGGGGAAAGAAAGAAAGAAAGAAAGAGAGTATCAAACAGGAGGAAAGAGGGGAAGAAGTGGAGGGGAGCGGAGAAATAAAGTGGCAGAATCAGTGCGAGTTAGATTGGGGGGAAAGAGAAAGAGGCAACAGACCACACGAGTTCCAGCGCTGAAACTTCAAAATGAGAAACGGTCCTTTTATAAAAACCACCCACCTTTGCGTTCTGTCCCGCTCTTTCCCATCCGTAACTGTAAGTTTCTGTCTTACTTCCAAGACTTTCACAGAAAAGTATGCAACACTGAAAGAGAGAGAGAGAGAGAGAGAGAGAGAGAGTGAGAGAGACAGAAAATGAGGGAGAATATGATTGAAGTGTGAGAAAGAGGCAATTTGTCTGGTAAGAATTGTGTGCTGAAACTGCACAAAATGGAAAGCTGTCCGGTTGAGAACCTCCTACCTCTTTCCCTTTATGGCTGTCTCGTTTGCTCTCCCTTTCTCTTTCACCTGCTCTAATCTGGTATTTCTCTCTCTCTCTCTTTCTCTCTCTCTCTAAGGTTCATGCAAGGGAAAAAGCGGCAATTTGTCAGGTAAGAATTATGGTATTGAAACTCCCAGCTCCGTCCCGGTACGAGCAGAGAGCGGTGTTCAATGTGTCTCTGTCAGACTGGGCCGACGTCCATGATATCTTCCCATTTCTCTGGTACATTTCATCTTTTGGCTGAGGGACATTCTCTTTCTATCTGTCTCTGTGTATCTTTCTCCCCTTCGAATGTTTTCCTCGTGTTTTTGCGATGGTGCTTTGGTCATCGACTGACAAATTCAGGTCGGACAGTCAGTGAGGGATGAGACACTCCTCTGTACCTGGGTGCTATCAACCTGCATCATGTCAACTTTCATCATGGTGTACAGCTCATGAGATGTTTTTTCTTCTGTGAGTCATGTCTGTTCGAGCAGTGTCTACTAATAGAAATGGGAGAAAATGTATCACTGTGAAAACTGTGCATTTTAATTGCAGATTTTCATTCCCATAATCCTCAAAGGAAAATCATGCCATCACACATTGATGTACTTCATATTCATCTCCTCTATGTGTTTGCACACACTTTGCATTTGACTTTATGTCTCATATCATCCTATTTGGATAACCCATAATAGACCTTTTTCACAGTAGCCATTCTGACATGAAATAGCAGGTAAACAGGTGTTACTAATGACATTAATGAAGGTTCTGTGCGTACACTTGTGATGCTTATGCTAAATTCAACACGTCCTGGGAACTGAGAGAGGTCACAGGTCCCAGTAGGAACAGTGCTCTCGAATGCTTCTCCCAATGGGAAATCCCACTGGGGAGCTCAGGAATGATTTCCAAATCCCAGTTTGCCAAGAAAAAGCATATGACGTCAAGGCAAGATGGCTAACAAAACATAGTAGAACACATTAGCTATTAGCTTGTTGTTTCTCCCAAGTGGAACTCTCCAACGTGCCCCAATGGGAACTGGGAGGTTTAAACTGGACACTTCCTAGTTCCCAGGATGCCTCAAATGCAGCATTAGTAAACAGGAAGGCACTCAGTAGAGCTCTCCTTAGGCTATGTTGTTGTCATAGGACATGTCCCTTTTGGCCACTCAGTGGGGAAAGTTGGTCAATGCCGCCTTGATCCATGACCAACCTCGCCACCAGGTTTAGTAGATGCATTAGCAAGCTGTGGTCGTGTTTGTGCTAAGGCCCACCCAGTGCCACGCCCCCTTGAGTGGCCTGAAAAGATAAGCACTTCTTCACTGGCCCATGACCAATCTTCCGATCAAATTTTGCACAAATCTATCTAGTACTTTTTCAATTATCCTGCTGACGGACAGACAGATGGAATGTGATCTCCCTCAAAGAGGTTTCACCTCTTTGGCAGGGGGTAATTACCAGATTCTGTAACAAATAAATCTCCAGCTTTGGAGTACAACATATTCTCTGCAGATGACATGAAGCCGATCAACTAGGGGGCCACAAAGGTGAAATGATCAAAGCCGTCAGTTTAGGTGAATGTCAAGTAACGGCTTTGATCATAGCCAGAAATGCACCATGGGACTGAACAGAATCTGTGCTTCTCTTTCATTTGTCCCTCTTACTGTGCTGTTGCAGTATGGTGGCTTCCTTCCCACATCTTGGATTATCACAGACAAGAACTGCAGGATGCTCTCAAAGGCTTTCAGCCAATGCTTACAGCGTATGAAAAGCATTAGGACCACCTGCTCTCTCCACACAGCAGACTGACCAGGGTTAATGTGTCTTGTATCCAGACTGTGCACTTTGTCTCTTTTGTTCCCCATCAGTATCCTTGCAATCGTTTTTCTGATAAGTGTGTTATTGTACAAGCTTGTCATCTGTTTGATGTGTGATGTCCAGAGGAATATGTGCATGAAAGTTGCTACATATCATATAGTTGTCCCTCATGATCATAGATTAGGGAAGGGACTATGGATTGGGTTCACATTTGATCACGTGCGATTTCTCAGCCTCTATTGGACTGTTTAGCATGAAACTTGGGAGAATGATGGATTTTCGTATTGAGGTTTGGCGATTTGAATAAAAACCTCATTGGCCCACTACAGCTCTGCCACCAGGCCAACAGGGCCCTAAGCTTCAGGCTAAGTCAAATTTTATGAACCCCTGGAGAATGATGCATTTTTTTACATTGACATCCAGTATCCACAAAAAGATGGCCCAATTTTGATGCACTTTGGGGAGATGATGCAGCTTCAAATTAAGATCTGGCTTTTACAAAATGAAACCAGTTGGCCTAACATTGCTCCACCAACAGGTCAAAAAGTCACCAAGCTTCAAGTGGCACCAATTATAGGGGACATCATGGTCACTGTTGACTAGTTGCAAAGAGGAAAGAGGGTCTTACTGATTTTACCTGTTACAACCAATACATTCATGAAGGGAACATGGAGATGAGGGCGAGAGAAAATGAACCTCGGTCTTAGGTTTTCCTACTCCGTACCGAGTAAAAGCCTGGAAGAAGGTCCCCAATTATTGTGGAAAATGGGATGGAGCCAGTGGTTACAGATACTGTGTGGTTTGACTCCAACAGCAACCAGTGTCTGTCCATGAACAGCCATGTGTCCTGTTGAAGTATCCCTGAGCAAATCACTAAACCTTTAAGCGCTTGGAAAACAAAGCTACATGGTTCAATGTGTTCAAAATATGCTGTATACAGGTGTTATTCTTTCATTATTTCTTCTCAAGGAGCCACTGCAGTGCCATTTCTGCTAAATGATGCCTACCTAAAAATACTGAAATCGCTATAGCTGAACTGTGCTGAAATAAGCACTGCAGCAAATGGTATGCAGGTTATTTTATTGCTCTAAAAATCCGTAATTCACAAGGCAGACCTTTTTTTATTCTAGCAGTGAGACTATGTGAATGCAACAATGTAACAGATGGTTGGCTTGATCTTCTGAATTGCACTCACTTCAGAAGCAGGGCAAGGACAGGGCCAGTAATAAAAACATGACAGTAATGCCACCAAATGTAAGGAAATCATTGCTCATAGGACAAACCAAGTTTTCCATTTGTTTGGGAGGTATTATTCAGACAGTTACATAAAAGAAATAAAAAGTTTACCATATGTGTAACAAGGTTGTTTTCAGGTGTAGACAACAACAAAAAGAGCAAAACTGCATGCGTCACTTTACAATGTTCGAACAATGACACTTATCAATGCTGTAGAGGAACTACTTTCTTTTAACAACTTTGTAACCATCAATGTTGGAAAGCAATATGCTTTTTGCTCTCCAGTGTAATAGCTGACTACTTTTTCTCTCCACAAATTCTTGCCCTTCCTTCCTCCTTCATTGCATCTAACTCTCTCTGTCACCCTATACGTTTGTTTCCTGCCTCCGCCTCTCATATTCAGTTTAGTCCCGTTCTTTCAAAGTCATCTAATCAGCACGTTCAGATTTGATAAAAGGCGATGTGGCCTTGTGTATCCTGTACATCTTATATTTCCATGGGAATATGCTACAGAATAACGCACTTTTGTGAAACTGCTTTCTCTCTAGCCAAGTCTCACATTTATTCTTTTGAAAATATTTTCAAATATGTTCTTTCCACTCTAAGGCTTATACAGGTAGTGGAAGAGAAATAAATAAAGAGGAGACAATATGTTTTTTTGTTGCCGAAGATGCTGGAGGAAGTCACACTCAAAATAAATTTTCCTCTCTTCAGCTTTTTCCATTTCATGTTATACCGAATTACAAGCCTGGGTACACAATGCCCTTACTTTACAAAGGCCAACTGAAGTGGTGGCATGCTGAAGTCCAGCTTGCCTGCTGAACCGAAAAGCAACAGAATGGCCATACAGCCCTGCACTTTCACTTGATGTGTCACTGCTTCCATTTCACAGAAGCAGCCATTTTGCATTAGTTCCCTGCAAGCATTTGGTTTTATTCGATTGAAAACGCAGAAATGATGACGGTGAAAGCAACCTGCTCTGCCCCCCTCCTGCAAAGCAACACAGAAGACTACATGAGGCGAGTCGAAAGAAAAAGACATGTATGTGTTTCATTCAGTATATAAGATGAGAGGGAAATGTAGGTCAGAAAGTGAGATGTGAAGTGGCATAATAAAGGAAACAACAGGAGGGAAGAAGGAGGGAAAAATGTTGAGGCATGGGAGAGGCTAAATGAAAGGCAAAAAAAAAATCTCAATGCTGCAATTCATCACATCAGCAGCACAAAATGCCATTGCATAGGCACAAGACAGACCTCTTGCCCTCATTGTGATTAATTAAGATACACAAGATACATATCTATCCCTTGGTTAGTTTGTGCCCTAATCTGTATTATTTTGTGCACACGATTTCACAATTCATACATACAAATTAACACTGACCACAATTTAAAACAGATAGATTTCAACCATTTGACATAATTAGCTGAATGTACTTTGTTTAATTAGCTTGATATTTGCTGGACAATGATACATGAGTCAGGCTTTTAATAAGGTGTAATGGGTTGAAGATTAATTAATTAAGTTATAAAAACTCATTGGATAAGTTATCATGTCTATATTGTAAAACTTTGTATTTTGCATTTTGATACTATGAGAGTTAATGTTGACTAATGTTGGGTTAAAATTTAACACTACTCACCACAAACCACTATTAATTTTTCTCAGTTAATGTGAGGTGTTCAAAATTAATTATAACCGTGTAATTCCTAAACTATTTAGTAGTTGTCTCCTATTTAATTCTACAGTTGTCTTCCATTTAATTCAATAGGGTGTAGAGGGAGTTTTTACTGTTATACCCTTACCTTGCTTTAATCTTTGGTAAAGCTTTTTCAAACACATGCATCACATTAAGACATGATAATACATACAAACAAACATTTTAAATAATGTAAAAATAAGGCCTTGTATGGTTTATCATTCACAATATCTATGTTCAGCGTACACTATGATGAATTATAGGATCCATGCTAGCACTTTGCCAAATTGAGTGATTGTATCCTTTAAGAGACAAATTCAGCCAACAGAAACAGAAATGAGATGTTTCATTCCTATATGGCTGCATGCTGTGAATCCCATTCTTGAGCAAAATGTAAAATATAATGTCAAAGATGTTACTTTAACCTTAAATCTTCACACTGTTGCTATGATGTTTATTTCTGTTCCTTGTGGCTCTTTGAGTTTCAACATGGCAGAACTTACTTCTTGTTAAATCTTTACAATACCAAGACAACACATACTTTTTCTAATACTGTATTGGTAATGTTTTTTTGAATGTACCATAAATTACTGAAACAATCTGACAGAGACTGACATATCCAAAGCAAGCTAGCAATGCACCAGGTGTGACGTTGCAGCAGAGCGTGCCCCAGTCAGGACTGTATATCACCTGCTATGGGTTGTGTTTCAGTTTTCAGTTGCTAGAGTTTACTAGCTTGCCATCTCACCAACTGTACTGAGATGAAGGCAGACGATCAAGTACCAGTGCCAGAGAGTTATATGAACGCCTCTCTATGTGTTTGTGTTTTAACCTAGAGCTGGACACCATGACTTGATTAGTGAGAGGCTGAACCACAGAGAGAGAGAGAAAGAGGGGTGGGGAGACAGAGATGAGAGAAAAAGCTAGAGGGAGATTGGAAGACAGAGATATCTAGGTGGAGGAAGAGAGAGAGCGGGAGATAAGGAGAGAGCATGTGGAGGGACAGAGAGAGAAACAGGGGGACACAACAAGAGGGCAAAGAGTCAAACAGATAAAGAGAGAGAGAGAGAAATACACAGACAAATGGGTAGAAGAAGATAAAGACAGACATACCTTTACACATAGGGTTTGGCCAATGTAACGGTCATTATTTTTCGATAGAAGACCACCTCATCGTGGATTATCCCTTACTGTGAGGTTAATAAGGGCTCCCAAAGAGAGCTTGACCACCCTTGTGCCGGTGGTATTTGTCCCATTCCAGCTCTTGACTATTATTTCATGTTTTTGACACTGAATGTTTGCAGATCTCAAAACAAAATTTAATATTGGATAAAGGGAACCTGAGAGAAAAATACAAATACATAATTTTTAGACTCACATTTAAGCAGAGTTATCCAAGACCCATTGCTCTTGTGTGAAAAAGAGTAATCGCCCCTTTGCAGGCAAGAAGTGGTTGCACCACCTTTAGCTGTAATGACTACAAATACAGTTTATGATCAGTTTTTTACGTCACTGCAAAGGAATTTCAGCCAACTCTTCCATGTATAACTGCTTTAAAGGGCTTTTTAGACGGGGGACAAACATCGCATGCGGATCGGCTCTGCCTCTTGCCACGTCCCATGTGGAGGGATGAATTACATATGTGGATTGGTTAAGTGGCTGAGCACATTCTGCGTGGTGCCGTCAAAAGTTGAGGATGAATCAACTCTGATTGAGGAGACAGGCGGGTGGTGGGCATGTTTGTGATACATGCACAAATGCGACTTTTTTTATGAGGACGTGCCCCACTCATCGATGGATAACTTGACATTCTCTTTTAGATTTTCCTGATACACAGCGGAACTCATAGTTCCTTCAATGATGGCACATGGTCAAGGCCCAAAAGGCAGCAAGGTGTCATCCTATCACCATCATGTTTGACAGTATGAGGCTTTTGCTGTGGAATGCTGTTAGGCTTTTGCCATGACCCATGTTGTCCAAAAAGTTCCACTTTTGTCTCATCTGCCCATAGAACATTCTCTCCATGTGTCTTGGTGATCATCCAGGTGCTTCTTGGCAAACTTGAGACAAGCATTCATGCTGTAGAGATGAATGGTTTCTGCCTTGAATCCAATTGTTGTCCAGTATCTGTCTGACTGTGCAGTACTGGACGCTGTCCCTAGCTGAGGCAAGAGAAAGCTTTAGTTCCATGGACGTTGTTCTAGGATTCTTTTTGACCTCCTGGATGACTGTACGCTGCTGTCCTGGAGAGAATTTGGCAGGTTGGCCACTCCTGGGGAGATTCACGTCTGTTGCAGATTTTCTCCATTTGAAGGTTCTTACTGTAGATTGGTCTCAGAGTCTAAGAAATGGCTTTGTGGCCTTCTTCACACTGATAGACAACTTTTCTTCTGATGTCTTCAGGAATTGTTTTGGATTTTGTTATGATGTGGTTCTACAGCATTTGGTCAACAATCCTGTTTGACCGGTTTCACTGGCATTACATCCATTATGTCATGGTTTGGGGCATTATCTACAAATTAGCCAGTAGTATTGCAATCACATTTACAAGACATTTTCATAAACATAATTGTGATAACTTCCGATTTTGTCTCAAACTCTGACTTTAACAGACTGCAGTGCAGACTCTGTGGAGCGTTTGAAGATTGTGGAAAAGAGGCTGGCTTGAGAGAGTTTTGCTGGCAACTAAAGTCTAATTGTAAGGGTAAAAAAAAAGAGGTTTATATTGGGCATTCAGTTGGCCTTAATTATCCTTTAATTTGGTTTCTTTAAGACGGGGGAAAAAACTTATTTACAGCTTTAGATTGCATTTTGATTACCTTGAACAATCAAACAAAAGAGAGAACCAACAAACTTTCTACATAATTATAGACAGGGTTGACATTATAATTAATTGTATGGAACAATTTAATTTATTTTAATTAAATTGTTATTGTATGCTATTTATTGTTGCTGGATATTGATATTAGTATATATTTTAATTGTTCCTAGTCATCTTGTTACCTCAGTTGACATGGCTTGCTTCGGCAATGCAGATTGATGTCCTGTCATTTTAAAGCAGATTTGAGTTTAAGGAACAGAGAAAGAGAGAAAGGGGAGAGAGGCAAAGGGAGAGAGTTAGAAAAAGAAAGATGAATAGATAGAAAGAGAGAAAAGGATGGAAGAGTAAGTTAAAAGTGATAGATGTGGGGGCAAAAGAGGATAGAGATAAAGTGAGACATGGGGGTAGAGACAGAACAGCAGAAAAGGGAAAGTAATGAAGGGATGAGAGAGAGAGAGAGAGAGAGAGAGAGAGGGGGCACACAGAAAATATGAATAAACATACACGGAGGAAAGTGGAAAAATATTTCATATTTTCTGTTTTTTACTTTCCCCAGCAGTATCCTCAGACCAAAACTAAATTACAAGCCTGGGTACACAGTTTCACTTTAAAGTAGCCAACCCTCCAGTGGTGACTTGAAATCCTACTCAGCTACTGAGGCAAAAGATGAAATAGCTGACCGCTCTGCTGTCTTATTATGCATAAAAAAAAGGATACATTTATATGCCTCTACTTGCTTCTCCCAAGAAATTGCATTCTGCTGCGAACAAGACATCTTCTTCATTTCCACATAAAACTGTCATCTGTGAATTTGTTTTGCGTTTCTGAAATTATAGAAATACAGTAGGCATTTTTTTTAAACATACCAAACACAGAATGTGATGTTGTTTTGTTTATTGGTGCGAGAATCTGTCAGACTTTTTGTCAGCCTGGGTCTCACTTTAGATGAGGGTGAGAATGAAACATACTATATTAGTGTTGAGGAAAGTTACTCATTAACTTTGTCGTTTGCCCTAAAACTACTACATCTTACTAAATCTGTCATTTTATTGAAGGAGGAAAAATGCACTGTAGCAGAGGGGATTTTATTTTTTTGTACTTTTTTGTATACTTTTTCTAACATTTTCACATTTCTCCAAACTAGCTTTAAGAATGATTTTCATGTTGTATCAATCCATTTTCAAGTTTGAATTAACTATCTATTATACAACAAAAATAAATTATTCTACATATGAAATAAATCAATAAATCAATATTTAAAGCCGCACTATGCAAAACTGCAGAGGGTAGGTTTAGTCAGGACCTAAAGACACAACTGACAGAAAATGTGGAATAAACGCGTAATGCATCTGTGGGTTGCGCTGAGCATGAGAACCATGTAGCCTCAACCATCAAATTACATGCATATACCCTGTTTTTTTGGTCAGTTGAATCCATGGGGCCCTAAATTAAATCAACTCTCAACCTAAATTTTGCATCGTGTACCTAAAATTCTTTGGTGTTTTGATTTGTTAGTTGTTTACTAGTTACAAAGAAAGTTAATGCTCCCGTAGACTGTCTTGACTGACATTAATTAATAACTAGAAGAGATCTGCACTCAGTAGAGTGCAGATCTCCTCCAGGTGTATGTGGAGACACAATGTCTATATAAAGTAGATAATTGTAATTGCTTTGTGCCACAACTGGTTGTAGAGCAGGTGAGAGGGGTTTTCCATGATGGCTTTGATCTTGTCCCTCGTCGAAAGACCTGAGAAGATTAGACAAATTAGTCTGCTAACGTATGAAACAGTGACAGCTGTTTTACACTTCATTTCTTACAGTGGTGAAGCATCAGGCTATTGAACCTATTTTAATCCTGTTTGTTGACAGATTCCATCAGCCTCTGACACTTTTTACAGTGCTGTTCTCCCGTGTGTCTGCTCTGTGTTATGCTGACTTTCTTCGTCAGTAGTGTGTTTTATAAACTCGCCCAGAAAATGCAACGCACCTCTCCTTTTTTCACTCGGAAACACAGACAAACACCGACACAAGCTGATAGGTGCAAAGAGAGAGTGATGGTCGAGCGAGCTAGACAATGAATTGCGTGAGGGAATGAAAGTAGCGAGAACAAATGTTTTTCAAAGTTTTGGAATCACTGCAACCACAAGACGTTCTTCATCATACAGTCCTAACTGTGCACAAAAATGTTTAGGCTGATAGGCCCAGTGATTTGCGACACACACACACACACACACACACATAATATGCACCAAACAAATGATCTCCTGGCGAAGATAATTAACAGAAAACAATACTGTGCTGATGTGTTTCATAGAGCACAGTTATAAAGTGTCTTTGTACGTAATTGCATTGTAATACATCACTCAGTACTCTCACTTCAGTTGTGTGCATTTTGCGTTTCTGTACTTGCTTGTGATTTTCTCAATGCAGCGTGTTTCTGCACTGCCGTGTGTCTTGTGAACTTGCATGTGGTTTATCTTCTTGTTACCTCAGTTTGCGTGTATGTTGCCGAGTTGGAAAACATGTTTTGCCTTTTGCTTGTGTTTCCGCACTTTGCAGTTCAGTGGGCTCTTTCAGCCACAGTAGTTTCAATAGTTAATATTTTTTTCTGTGAATAAATATAAATATGTTAAGACAGGGCAGAATAAGGCAGCTCAGCCCATTAGTATGAAGAAATGACACTTGATTCAAGAAAAGTGAAACATCTCATTCCACTGGCAGATTATTTTTCTTACTTATTTTAAGAAAACCAAGATTTGAAGACTGAATATGAGACTAATATGAATTTCAATGTGAAACTTGATGGAGATGGAGATGATTTGAAATGCACTACTTTTTGGGTCCTGTTTTCTTATGTTACTATTTGGCCAGAGCACACAAACATGCTACTTCGATACCATTCACCATGAATGTGACAGGTAGAAGTTTTGTGTCTCTGTGGTAACTTTGTTGTAACTTTGTAAAGAACTTAGATTTTTGTTCTGGTTTTTGTTGTCAGGAGCAAAAAGATCAATATTAATGTACTCCAAACAGCACATTGTAATTTCTCCAAAGAGCTACTATGCAGCTCCGGCTCCCTTACGTCGTGTGGTAAAACATGTTGTTTTATGATCAACATCACTGTATTCACATTCCAATAGCTCTGCACATGCATGGCTACCCAGGCAGCAAACATCAATAAAAATAACTGCACACTGCAGAGCCCAGATTGATAATTTACATCACTAGTGTTCATCACGCCATGTGTGAAATGAAATTTAAAAAAATAAATAAATAAAAATCAGTCGCTTGGAATTGATTGCAAAATATACAGCAGAGAGTTGCATCTTTGATGTTTGTATTCAGGCACATGCACGCACGCACACACACACACACACACACACACACACAGGAGCTGAGTTATCAACATCGACATCGACCACCAAGAATTAAGAGATTGTCAATATGACAATTCTCGCACCAAACAACAAAGTAAGAGCAGCACTACTTTGTGTGTGTGTGTGTGTGTGTGTGTGCCTGTGTTGGTGTGTGTTGACGTCTAGCAATATGTGTCTTAATATCCGAATACATTTGACCAAACGAATACCAACACCACACACCGCTTTTATTGTTTGTATCCAGAGTAGTGTGTGTGTGTGTGTGTGTGTGTGTGTGTGTGTGTGTGTGCGTGCATGTGTGCATCCTGAAGGGTGAAAAATCAATGTCTACCAATTAACCTGTCCAAACATAACCCTTGGCAGGGAGCGACAGAGAGAATGACAAAACGCACCATGGAAATGTCTGCCGTGGAATTAGCCAGACAAAAGACCTTTAGTCTGTGTTTAATAAGAAGAGCTTGACATCGATAGCAGCCTCTGCACCGACAGCCTCCAAATCTGGTCCTTTACTAATAAAGCGCTAATACAGAGTCTTATTAAAATAAGTTCACTCATTCACACTGAAATGGTGTTACCGTATTCTTTAATTAAAATAAAAAGCACATAATGAATGGATTTAGAGTGTGAGATAATTCCACTTGTATCCGTATTGTATCCAGTGTCGATTCAGTTTGTCTTACTAATTCTCTGGGAACAGATAATATATTGAAATGAGTACAGCAGGTCAGTCTTTTCAAGGAAATGACACTAGAATTATAATTTTACAAGTATATTGATTTCCATTACAAGCAAATGAAATGATTTCACCCCTATTTTCTTTCCCACTTCAGGAACAATAAAAATCTAAGACTCAAAACGTGACTGAATGCCTTGTTAAGATCAAGAGGAAAGAGGTTAAAGGAGTTAAAGGATTTTTGCCCTTTGTGTCAGTGGAAAGTAAGCACACTGGTTTAAAAATTAAGTCATAAACGAACGCCTATTTTTATCTCATGCATGAGGGTCTTCAAGAGCCAGTTCATCCAGGTCAGTCAGAAACAACAGACAAGAAGGAAGAAAGAAAGAAAGAAAGAAAGTAAGTAAGTAAGTAAGTAAGTAAGTAAGAAAGAAAGAAAGAAAGAGAATCAATCAAGCAATCAATCAGTCAGAGGTGCTCTGGATGCCCTGACCACTTCAGCTGTCTGTAAGCTATGTTTGCTAACACTTCACTTGCTAATGTAACTTATTAGCTAGCTAGCTAGTTGCTGTAGTTTCCATATAAAGGCGGCTAAAGAGCTAGGTGGGCAGAAAACTGAAACCATTTGCAAATTGTCCCGTTATTTGTTCTGAATATGCACTGTATTTCTCAGATTACTGCTCATACATATGCTAGTGCCCGCAGTGTTTGAAATGACCTGTTGTTTCCATCTGACGGAGCCAGACCAATTCTTTAAGCTCTGCGGTGATGAGCTGGTGAGGCCACAAACACCGAGCTACAAAGTGAAATGACGGCCATTTGGTGCTCTAATGGGAGCCTGAGCAAACAACACAAGCTGCTGCCCACAACCAAAGTAAACCTGTCCTGTAAACCAAACAGATCATTCCCCCAAGGCCGCGAGGCAGAGAGACAGTGGAGGTGTGTGTGTGTGTGTGTGTGTGTGTGTGAGTGTGTGTGTGTGTGTGTGGTGTGTTGGCGCCATCCTGCCCTCCTTCTTGTTCCAGGCAAGAAAGGAAATGTCACCAAATGTTGGTCGTGTTTCTGTTTGTGTGTAAATGTGTGTGTGTGTATGTGTGTGTGTGTGTGTGTGTGCCATCAAATGGTGCCGATTTGTCCTCCTTAACTAGCAGTATATGTCTTTGTGTGTGTGTGTGTGTGTGTGTGTGTCACCAAATGACTGTGGTCTTGTCTCTAACTAGCAGGTGGCATCTTCCCACTGACAGCTTGGATCACTGCTGCAAATAAGGGCTTTTAATACTGTTTTGTAAATCAGCGTGTGTGTGTGTGTGTGTGTGTGTGTGTGTGTGTGTGTGTGTGACTTTAACAGTAAACAGATGGTACTTACCACAGTAAACTACTGATGATAGTGCGAGTGCTAATGTGTGTGATCGTTTATGCACTGAAGCTTGTAGAAATGTGTAATTT
>OMKZ01055817.1:20241-33647 GCA_900302535.1 Neoniphon sammara
TGTGTGAGTGTGTGTGTGTGTGTGTGGTGTGTTGGCGCCATCCTGCCCTCCTTCTTGTTCCAGGCAAGAAAGGAAATGTCACCAAATGTTGGTCGTGTTTCTGTTTGTGAGTAAATGTGTGTGTGTGTGTGTGTGTGTGTGTGTGTGTGTGTGTGTGTGTGTGTGTGTGTGTACATGATCTCCCTGCAACATGTGCATAAGTTTAGTCATAGACAGCTTTCTAATCACCAGGCTATAGATTGCTCTTATAATTATGGTGACACACAATGACTTGTGTGAACATGTGTGTGTGTGTGTGTGTGTGTGTGTGTGTGTGTGACTTTAACAGTAAACAGATGGTACTTACCACAGTAAACTACTGATGATAGTGCGAGTGCTAATGTGTGTGATCGTTTATGCACTGAAGCTTGTAGAAATGTGTAATTTTATGGGTTTTTTTTACAGTATTAAGGAGGAAGCAAGTGACAATGTGTATTCTGCACACACACACACACACACACACACGTTTTTATGTAATGACTGAACATCTCACAACAATATGCGTGGAGAACCGGCGTGTCTTTCATGACACGTCGACTTCCTGATCCCTGTCGCGTCACGTGACCGCCGAGCCGCCTCATCATCATGCGGCGGATTGCGCTGCGAATTACTCTGACACAAAGTGACTTTCACGACCCGGTGGGTGCAGCGTGTGGCGAGCGAAGACGGAATTATTCACCCCGCATGTATAGAAAGTCCTCATCAGCAGCACACACACACACACACACACACACACACACACACACACACACACACACACACACACACACACATAAACTCACTGACCCAGAAGCACATTGACAGAAACATGCATGCAAGGCAAAAAGCTCGGACGCATGCATACAGGCACCGTGATGTGATGTCATTTCAAACTCAAAAAAGTGCTTTAATGAAGTTAAGTCGTTGTATGAGAAACTCTTAAATCCCATCATCTAAACTCCGGGTCTTCAAAGGTCTTGACGACAGCTAAATAAATCAATTTAAGTCTTCAATCAAGTTTTAGAGATCTCAAAAAAAAAAAAATGTGATTTCTTGGTACTCTGTTTTTCTTGCAGAACATATGTGGACTTTTTTTTATTTTCACATTCATTTCAATTCATTTTTCAGTTGCAGTTGTAAAACTGGTCTCATATTTACTTTCATATACTTATATACTTATTCTTATGTTTGGTCTTACAAGTGACACTCAAAAGGTGTTACACTGCATAAAAATCTCCCTCTTATTGTAAAATTAAGTCAGCAAGTCGTTATATTGTATATTATATAATATACATTATATCAATATAAAATAAATCATTTTGTCTCATATTCAGTCTTAAAATTTTGTCCTGGTCTTCGTCTTCATTTCTCTGTGCTTTGCTTTGCATCCAGACTACACAGACTTCAGCTCGCTCTGCCATCCTGACCACTGACGACTCTGTTTTTGAAAATATGATAACAATGTGAGCAAAATCCCTTGTTTATTTTTTTTATTTTATTTATTTTTTTATGCATCCAGACCTGCTACTTAATGCATCCTGCCGTGATCAGATGATGAAAGTGGCGGAGGAACAACCACAGCAGCCACAGACACATGAAAGCGCACAAAGCATATATATGGTCATTTGCACAAACAAATAAAAGCCCTCAGAATCCAACAGAACACACAAGCACGAACGTACACACACACTTTGAACACCCTCCTTTTAAGCACACGCATAAATGAAAGCCATGGAAACGCACATGCATGCATTAATAATGAGCCATATGTGCATGAACACACAAACAAATGCACGCTCACACAAATCATTTTACATCCTCCAGTTCCTGTTTCCTGTATATTTGAAGCTCTGTAAAGCTAATGACTCCCCACCTTGGTAAATCGTTTTGTATATCGACAAGGGGCACATCCGCAAAGCCGGTGATCCTGATGGTAATTGATAGAGGCTGAGGCAGCGGAGCACTGCGGCCAAAAATAACTCAGTGCCATGGGCTTCATTTGGTGAAAATAGGATGTGAAATAATATGTGCACAGTTTGATTGCAAAGTGATTTGAGAAACACTGGAGAAGGCCCACGCCCTGTTGCCCTGATGGACAAAGAAGCTTGAAAATGGATGGATCAAGGGATGTACTGGACTCAAGGTGAGCAACACATGTATCCTTCCATCTGTGTTCAGCGGTTATAGTTCCTACCATCCAACTTCTCCTAAAACAACTCTTAAAAAAATGAAATAAAAGACATTTATTTCAAATACATGATAAATTGTGTAAATAAGACAGCTTCAGAGTTGCTGTAAGGTTTATTTTTTCACTTTGACAGAGCTAAGCTAATGACTCCTGTAGACTTCAAGTCTTTATGCTAAGCTAACACAAAACACTACCTATAGGAAGTGAACCAGTGGACGGAGAGGTGAAAATGGTATCAAACATCTTGTCTCAGTCTGAGTAAGTCGGAAAAAGGGTATTTTGCCCAAAACGTTGGAGTATTCCTTTAAGTAATGTAACCCATAAACTCTACTGCAATGGTAACAACCCAGAGTGCAGAGATGTCATGCCCATTCAAATTTTTTGAACTCTGCTTTTATCCATAAAAAAATAAAATTGTATCTGACAATTCAGTTGCAATCGCAGCACAGACAAGTTATTTTCTCTAAACTTGTGGCTGAACCAGTGCACAAGTCTCCTTTGAAACAGAGCGGTGAGACAGTGCAGACAGGAGACCTAATATGTAGTGTTCAGGCCAATGCAGTCAATTCTTGACATCAACTCCCGTTTTAACAAAATAAAATATGCGTAAAATATATGACCTTGACTGAACGGACTTTTAGTCGATTATATAAACCAAAATATGACTACACGGTATACTGAATTAAATAAAAAAACAAAAAACAAACCAAAAAAAAAACCATAATAGTTTGATATTGCGATGAAAATGTGAAAATCTGTACGATGTATGACACTTTTATTTTGGTAAATCAGAAGTAGGAAAACATCCCAACTGGTGGTGTGATGTGTTTGTCAACAGAACTACAAACTGCCTGCAATCCCTCAAAAGTGGATGGAGTGCGGGGGTGTGCCCCCTCAAAATATGGGTGCATGACATCCAATTCCAGGATGTAACTATTAAAGGGGGATTCCGCTCAGTTTAACAACCCATGTCTTATTCTTACAACACAACACAGCCAGTCACTAAAGCATTGATAAAGATAATTTGTGCATGAATTTATATGCCATTAAGGGAACTTTTAAATGCTTGATCCATGAGCTTGCGACATTACAAGTTCGACCTTCAGCCAATGTCATCCCACCTCACTCTCACTCACTCTGCTTTCCCTGGCACATTCAGCCTCACTTCTGTCGTCCGGAATAGACATTAAACCAAAAGTGAGCGGAATGGAACAGGAGAGCAGGATCGTGGTCACTGAATATCCACTCCGTTCTATTTTCAAACACTACCAGATGTCAGCTAGACTGCAGGACGTAGACTGTCATGCATGGCTGCCACATGCAGTGTCTTTCACATGTACACACACACACACACACACACACATACACACACACACATTTATGCACACAAACTGATGGGCAAGCACACAGCTTATAAGGATTACACAAAACTATGCATACAGACCAACACAAATGAGCACGTGCATGCTCTCAAGTAAGCCACGTGCACACACACACACCCACACAAATACACACACACGTGCACAAAACACAACTGTCGCTGTAGTACACAACTGTCAGTCAAGTTGCAACGGTACCTCATTGTGTTTTGATTAATGACTCCATGCATCATTAACCTTCTGTCTAAGACCCCGGAAATTACTGCTGTATTTACACACACACACACACACACACACACACACACACGCACACACACGCGCTAAAAATGGGTGCCTCTGCTTTCCAAGGTTCATTAATTTGATATTACCAGGTGATTAGGAGAAACAGAACATAAGTGCTCACACATATATACATACACACACAGTTTCGCAGGGTTCATTAATTTGACATCATCAGGTAATTAGGAATTGTGATTAAGAAGCTGGTAAGGCAGATGAGACAATGAGGCAAACATTGATTCCTCATTTTCTCTTAAACTTGTACTTGGCCTCAGTGAGCTGAGAAAACAAATTAAAGAATTTAATTCTGTTTTGTGCAAGTGCATCTGTGAGTTTCAAATTAAATACACAAGACCACAAAAAATTAGGAATTTATTCAGAAGTAACAAAAATAAATGTACCTCAGTATTTCAAGGGTGGAAGAAAAATATATACCATCCTGAGCCAAAACTTTTAACTTGTGAAAGTTACTCCCATAAATGGTCATTCTGAACGTGAGCCAGACGGCTGCGCTCCAAAATGCCACCTTCATAAGTCTTTATGTCCTATAGTCAGGCCTTTTTATTCTTTTTTTGAAAACAAGTGAAACATTTCATCAACAGATTGAAATAATGACACTTGATTTCAAGGCCGTTTCACTTGTTTCTCTTTAAACAATATCTTGAGACATGAGTAAGGCACTATGGTGGCCATTTTAGGACATCTTTAGCCACCATTGTCATTTGTTGATGTACATATTCTGGTGTAGATGGACTGAAGATTCTTTTGTTGGCCTTACATGGAACTCTATCAGGTTTGCTTGTACTTTGTTAAACTTCATTAGATTTAAATGGAAGGTTTATCTGTCCTGTGACAAAGTTAGATAGAATTCATTGACAGTGGAGGTTTTCAAGCCTTATATTAATAATTATGTGAATAATTCAACTGTTTGGTGTAGACATTTTGTGTCCAGTAATCAACTATGGACTGATGTGGAATTAAGTTATTTTCCTTTAGAGATATAATACACATTTGTAATAGGAGCAGATGGTTTCCAAGGACCCTGTTCATGCCTTGTTGACTCAGCTGTCTTGCCGGTCTATATTATGCCAACAAGTGAGCAAAGTGAAGACTTCTTGGCTAGTAGTTGTGCTCTGAAAATAAAAATGCAGTGAATTTTTATTTATTTATTTTAATTTCTTTAGTTTTCATTACTTATACAGCAGTGTTAGACTCTTTCACTATTTCTAAGTCAAGTCTTTAGACGAAAATGCATATTAGTTTTAGTCACATTTTAGTCATTTTTATCCTTCATAGTTTTAGTCTAGTTTTCAACAAAAACTTGGAATGTTTTAGTCCAATTTTAGTCAACATTTTATAGTCAACTTTCAGTCACATTTGATAGTCCATCTTACAGCCACAAAAGTTATTTTAATAGGCACTTTAGAATAATTTTAGTACGTACCATAGGCCGCTGAACATTTAATTTGATTATAAGGTTAAATTCAGATTAACATTTTGTTAATTAAAATTATGATCAAACAGTACTAACAGACATTAATTTTAATTTGTAGTATTTAGATGATACAGCAGCTGTTTTGTTGAAGCGTGTTTTGTTTGGTAGTGGTAATTAGTGTTTGATTGCATGATGGGTGGATTGACGAATCCAAGTAACGTTATCCAGGTGCTAATGGGTGTCTCCGGTTTAATTCCCTGCAGTTATCAACTTGTAAAAGCTTTCCTGACACTGCACATCCTGCGTATAGGCTATAACTACAAACGGACAAATTTCCAAAGTCGGGAAAAAATCATGAGAGTCTTGCTACAGTTGTAGCGCGCTCCTGTCATCTCGATCGTTTGGTGTAAGGTGGCAGTCTGACCTGTCGCATGTCAGTCTTTTTCTCGTCTTGACATTCCGATAAAATCAAACATGTTTAATATTATCGGGAGTCTTTAGTCTTGGCTCATGCAAATAGTGGCGTGCAATGACATGACGATTGTTAACAACCAATAGAAGCGCTCTCTCCAGCACCAAACAGGAAGCAGTAGATAGTGAACATGGCGGGGACTCCGAGTTTTTTTTTTTTTTTTTAGCATTGGGTCACTGTGTCCACAAATATCCACACTGAGGTAATAGGCCAGTAACACACCATACCCTGGGTTGTGTGTCTGTGAGAGAGAGAGAGAGAGAGAGAGAGAGAGAGAGAGAGAGAGAGAGAGAGACTGACTTATATGGACCGGTGCGCATTCAGTAAATTGACATAAACTATGACTTAATACAATACCAGATAAAAAGCACAGGCAGCACAGGCTTTTCAATTGAAGTATAGACCTACAATGGTGACATTCATCATCTACCATAAACAATCAAACTTGGGAAGTTTCAAACTGCCACTGAGTCATATAATTATCTCCAAACACGTAACCGCATGGCAGCATGGCAGCATGGCAGCAGTGGAGCCCACGTGCCTCCTGACTTCTCCTGTGTCCAGGTTACAGACCGAAGGTAACCAGGCTTTGGCATCAGAATGGCCTATTGAGAAATTTATAATTTATTTATAATATAATTTGAAATTTATAAATTTAGTCTGTTTTATTTATTTTCAATCTTTGTTTTCATAAATTAAAATAAGCCAGTGCAGTGTTTTTTTTTTGTTTTTGTTTTTTTTTTTTTTTGTCCCCAGTTTAGCTCCCTGGTTTGGGTCCCAGAAATCTGGTCACCTTACTGCACACACAAGGGCAGCTGTGGCCAAAAGCTGCTTCTGTGTCTGCTCCATTGTTCAACACTTTTTCTTCCTGTAAATTAAAATAATCTCAAAGGAATCCAGTTGGAGTCTTGCAATTAGTGGCCCTGCAAGATCCCCGGTCTTTGCAAAATATTGAGTCCATGACTAAAAACTCTGTGACTTTGTCTTTAGATGTGAGAGGGGGTCACACTTTAGTATTTTCAAAGTCTTTTAGTGCATGGTAGACATAAGCCTCAAAAATCAGCAGTGCAGACAGAGAAAGTTATTAAAATCTTACCTTGTAGCTGTTTCACCACAATTTCAAACTGAGGCTCAGAGACAAAGTAATCCAAGTAATCCAACAGGCGTTTTGCCAAAATAAAATGTGTTCCTCGTTTCCAACAAAAATGCTTTTTTTCCCCCCTTGTGGGTTTGTTTATAATGGGTTTGTTTTAAACAGAGCTTGTGCTTTTGGCACCACCTAGCAGTAGGGGATACGCTAACCCTACTTACTAATGACAAGGATGCACTGCATTCACTGCTTATAGTTTGACATAGTTTGAGTTTTGAATATCCGGACTAAAACATCCAACATTTTAGTCTCGTCTCGTCAACAAAAATGAACATAGATTTCGTCATAGTTTTTATTGTCAAGGATCTATTTTTAGCTCATCATCATCTCATCTTTATCATGGAAAAAAGGGTTTTACGTCATAATTTTCATTAATGAAATTAACAGTTATACAGATGCATATCCAAAACTGCATAAAGTTGCAATTTTTTTTTCCATATCTTGTACTATGACTAGTGTAGTAGTTGCAGTGTAGTATTGTTGGTACTATTCTGTTCTTTCTCATTGACCTTGATTCAAATTCTGCCTAGCTACAATGATTTATGCAAATACTAGCAAAAAAAAATTGGCTACATACTTTTTTCCATCCAGTGGTGTGTCATTTATTCATACATTCATTCATTCAGCATGAACACACTGGAAAAACTATTGTGCTGCAAGTCTACCTCATATAATGTGCCAGTCACTTCACCGCTTGTAGATGAAATCATTTATTCAGGTCAAGTAACACAACTAACATTGACCATTACTTCAATTAATCATTCATGCGGGTTAAATGATACAAGTCAAACATAAAAAAATATTAGCAGGATTTCAGGGGCTTTCATGAAAGATCATTAATCTTTTATGAAAGTAAACATAGGCAGGAGCAACTGACCACTGAGGCGGAAAAGGAGCAGTTAGGGAGAGAGAGAGAAACAGAGGGAGAGAGAGGTAAAAAGCAAACAGAGTTTTTACCTTTATGTTGTTTAATGAAATATTCTTCAATGAAATGGGGGAGCAAATCCCCTAAAATGACCTTAAAAACTCAGCAACTCGCACACATAGACAAACACAGCAGCGTCAATAACAACTCTAATTATCCCAAAATTAATGTGCCAGCAGCACAGTCAACATTTAAAGGAAAACCCTGAAAACACTTAAAAATTGTTAATCAACAGCACTTGGTGATGGTACCTTGCATTTCTGGATTCATTTTGTTTTGTAATGAAATAATAAACAGCCCGCTCTCATTCCCAGGGTGTCAAATACCAATAAAATGTCACGTACCTTCGGAGTTTGATCCCGATGAAAAAAATATCCCTTTTCGTTAGAGACACAAAGTCAACTGCATTGATGTGACGTAGTACAAAGGGCAAAAAGGTGGTTGGGGGTGTACAAGACATGGATTTCATGTGGGAGACTAGAGTTCAATTCACATGTGAAGTAAGACTGTTTTGATGGCTAAATCTAACCTTTATCTAAACCTAAACCAAGTCATTTTGGTGCCTAAACCTAAATAATCTGTGATCATTTGTCTTTTGTCTATGAGTGACATGACAGTGACACGGGATAAAAACGAGAAAGGTATCAGACACCAAAGGTGCGCGATATTTTGTCGGTATTTGACACCCTGGGAATGAGACTGGGTTGATTACACAAAAATAGGGCAGTATTGGAGCACAGTGGTTAGCGTTATAACAATGAAAAAGTTGTGTTTTCAGTTCAGTGCATGTTTTCCTGGGTTTCCTCCCACGGTTTAAGGACATTACAAGTCAAGCAGATTGTCCTATGATGGAACGGTTACCTGTGCATGGTGTTTCCCTGTCTTTCACGCAATGCCTGTCAGGACAGCCTTCATCCACCCGTGATTCTTAATAGGAAAAAGCAGTTAAATAAATTAATGAACTGAGCTGGACAGGGCCATGGTCAAAGAAGGTAAAAAAAGAAAAAAAATGAGACAGAATAGAAAAAGACAGATAGAGCGAGCAAGACAGAGAGAAGAGAAAGGGAATTAGAAAGAAGAGGTTTAAGGAAGTAAGATGAAAGAGACCAAAAGACAGCAAGAGCAAGAGATTGTGAGAGATAAACTGTACATGTGGAAGAAAGAGCGAGTGCAAGAGAGAGCACCTGAGGCATGATAATATATTGCAGATTAGTTAGACTAAGGCGGAAAGAAGGGAAGAGACACAAAGCCGGAGACTCAGACAGCGAAGCAAGTCATCCGGTCCAGACAGAAAAACAAGGCAGGAAGTGGCCAACCTTGTGGATCACAAGTTCAAGACCTCGTTCCAGTCATTCCTGCCCCCCGGCCTGCATTCAAGGAAGGTCACAAATAGGTCTCGAGCCTCCTGCCCTACAATGCTATTTCCCTCGGGACTAAAGTCCACATGAAAAACACTCTCTTTCTTGTGTTGAGGGATATAGAGGAGGAAAGGTGGCTGGTGTCTGCTCATTCAGCCAGAAATTCAGTTTCTTTTCCCCCTTGCTTGTTCTCCGTTTTTTGTCTTTTCTCTTTCTCTCTCTCTCTCTTTCTGAACTGTCACGAAAAAACAGCTTTTGAGTCAGTCCTATAGAGCAGAGAAATATATGGTTGTGCACCATTAGCTCTGGTTCTTCAGAATATATCACTGTGTATCGGGACAAATAAATTACTGTATACAGCAAAGTATAAGATGCTGGATCCACTCTGCTTCGTGTCAACAGCTGCTAGACTGCTAGTGGTCGGGCTGCTCTGGAGGCAAAAATGATTCCCGACATTACCTTTTTAGCTTTTTTTAGATTCCATTATACATATAGACGTTCAAATCCGCTGTGTGTCTGAAGCTGATTTGGTCCCAATCTTCATCCAATGGTTACAATTTATATTTCTTAAAAATGTTCTTTATTATATTTCTTAAGAATGTCCTATATTTAACAAACCAACACACTAAACCCACTTTTCCATAAGAATCACTGTATTATAACCAAGCAAGGACAGCTACAATGTTGAACTCTGAGTTTAAAGTTTGCGTAATGTCCCATTAATGGGCCATGTCCCTGATAAAGGTCAGTATTAATTTAACATTCGCTACTGTGTCCCAAAGCCACAAACCAGAGAGAGGAGACGAGCTGTCCCATCTCCTAGGCTGCGATGAAGCAGCAACGCACAGCTCCATAGAGAATGAACTGGAAAAGATGTAAAGTGAATGTGACAGTATTCACAGAGACTCTCCGGGTTTAATGGTGCATTTTCTTGTTAAACATTGATTGTACTGCACTGGCATACAACTCATTTGCATGCAAAATATTCAGACAAATATTGTTCAGGTCTGCATAGTCAGCGTCCCAGTCTTTTTCATGCAGCATCCTCAGGTTGTACATCAATAAACAGTCATTAACACTGTTCTGTAATATTTGTTGAAACTACTGGTTAATGTTCACAAATGCCTATTGAGATCATCAAAAAAAAACAAGGATTAACAAGTGACTGAGGCTCTCCTTTTAAAATCATTTATTAGATTAGCATAATGCATAACAGTTTGCTAGAAAAGAAGAAAGCATGGGGTCACGTCCATGTGCTAACTAACATTTCATGCTATTGCACTCTTAAGTGGGCTAACCCTTTCATTTTGCCTTTCAACTGCCCATTTCCACAGTTGGTGCATGGTGGGGTTTAAAGGTTTAGCCACCCAATGCAAATGAAATTTCATTTCCAGTGGTTTTAATAAAGATGTTACTGTTAGGCAATCTGAATACTGAAGACATTACTGGCATGTGATCTGAATACTGATGATGTTACTGTCATGATCTGAATACATGGCTGTATTATCAGTGATATGCCAGGAACTCTAACAGTGTGTCAAGAAAATTGGAATCCCCCTGGATAATTGAAACTGGAAAGGCTAATGAATTTGGGTGTCTAAAAACAAAGCCAACAAATTGTCAGTTGAAGGGGGTATATATAGTTACAACTGCAATTTTAAAAATTTAGCAAAGTCATCAGTTGATTATAGCGTTACCTCTCTAGTGTTGCCTCTGAAAAATAAAGTAAATATAAAAACAGTGGATCCAGGCTCAGCAGCTAAATCTGTCTTGAAGATGACAAAAGACTTAGAGTATATACAGGAAGGCTTATGAAATGACTGGAATCCTAATAAATTCCCCTACAAGATAAAATCTGATTCAACACAGTTAACATTGACATTGAGTAAATTAATTAGCTGACCAGCCAACCAAGCAATCCATTAAACAACCAAGCAACCAACCAGCCAACCAAACAACTGACCAGTTGACCTAGCCGATTGATCAGTCAATCAGTTAATCATTTAATCAACCAGCCAAACAACAACAACACACACACACACACAGACACACACACACACTGGACGTGAGCTAATGTGGGCCAAATCCTATAACCCTGGAGTTTACAGTGTACACATTGCTGCAACTGGTCCAGAGAGTTGAGACAAATTAAGCTACGGACTCTACACTAGTCCCCGTGTTGTACTATGTTTCAGATAACAAGATACTTTAATAGCCTCCGAAGTCTTTGGGTTAGGGCTATCTCAACAAATAATTTGGGGACGGTGTTCTTGTGCTGTCTGAGTGTTATCTGTTTAGGGAATCGGTTGCTGCCAGACTGTTAGAGCCAAAACTATTTAAAAAGGAACTATTGTTGGGGAACCCCTGTGGTTCAACTGGTAGAGCGTGTGCCACATTCTATTAAGGCTAAGTCCTTGTTGTAGCAGCCCTTTTCTGTATGTTATCTCCTTTCTCTGCCCTGTCTTTCCTGTCTCACTCCACTGTACATATCGAAAAAAGCAGAAATGCCCCCCCAAAAGATCTTTAAAAAAATTAGTTCTTTATTTTCAAGGAAATGAAACATTCTGAGAAAGCGTGCATCAGGGTCCTGATCACCTTGTCAGCATTTACTTTGCAATAATAACTGGCAGGCTGTACATTAGCTTTCTTTTTGGAAAGCTACTTATGAAAGAAAGAAGTAATTTGACGGAAAATTTAATTAACCTTGAAATGATTTTATTAGCCTTCAAGCCTCCACTAAAGCAAATAGTCCATTTGTCCAACAGCTAAATCTAGATACATGCATGTCCAAAACTGATGCTACAGGGGTACCTAGAGCGTCATAGTTTGAAGTGTAGGGCCACTGACCAAGCTGCTGTTTTTGACGAGTTAGGAGTGAGAATGTGTTTGTCGTTCAGAGTATGATACGTGCAACTCCAAAAACTATAAAATCAATTGTGGCAAATAATGAACGTATGGGAAACACTGCATCGCCCCACGAAACCCACCGCCACGTGTCGCACAAGACGCGGTGGACAGGGGCCACGCGAGGCGGGCCGCACGCCACCCATTGAATGAATGTAAAGGAAAGTAGATGTAGACAGGCAGGGGATGAACTCCTCCGTGTAGAGGGAAGTTGCACAATTTTCAAATGTCTTCTTTTTTCACATATGATTGCTTATTGTTACATGTCTGGAAATATGAGCTATTGAGGTAGACATTTAGGAGATGCTGTGATTTAAAAAAAAGACAAGTCCAGAAACAGACTAAAGGTTGTATTTGAGTTGAGTGCTCATACAGCGATTTGGAAGCCACTACAGCTCTAGTTGATAATGTGACACTCAGAGAGGCTCTTTAGCCATCTGCTGTGGGACCTGACCATCATTTCCCCAGGCAGTAATCAGGCTGCCCACTGTTTCTTCCCTCTGTCTGTCACTATATCGCTCCATTTCGCTCTCTTTCCTTATATTATTGCTTCTGTCTCTGCTTAAGGCTTTGAGAATATGGACACCACTCCTTTGAGAACATTATTTTTTCTGTTAGAGATGCTCTGAAAATCTGGCAACAATAGCACATTTGGCGCTTAAAGGTAACCTGTGTTCTTGAACGTTATTATCGAATTTAATGTTCATACTGACCGTCATTACTACTTTTTTTCTTTTGTTGGAAAATGTTTATATCAGATGTTCAGAGTGAATAATGAAGCGCATCAAAATCACTGAAGAAACAAGATGAAGCCATTTCAGTTTGTCTTCTCCTGATGATTATACAATCAGATTATACAATTATACAATGGAATACCATGTCAATGCCATTCCAAATAAAATCATTAAATCAATGTAGCTATATCACCGTTCATGCAATTTGTAGAGCCATCTTGCGACCATTCATTCCAGTATCTTAGATCCTCATACAGTGAATTGGCTGAAGAAACACTGTAGTATGTCCACCGTCAGTGTGCCATATTCTACTTGCTAATGTGAGCCCCACAGTGAGTCTTTAACCATCTGCTCTGGGACCTGACCATCTCAGCGCCAGCCCAACCCTGTTGACATCTTGGCTGCAGGCTCCTTTCTGTCTCTCTCCCTTTCATTCTCTCATTCTCAATCATGTTAAGTTGCCTCGCTCCCTCTCCTCCCCCATCAGCTTCCGTCCTTTTCCTCCTTGTCCATCCGTCCCTCCCTTCCCTTCCTCTGTCTGTCCTGCTCGGTCAGCCCCTCCCG
>OMKZ01055818.1:0-10672 GCA_900302535.1 Neoniphon sammara
TATATATAATATGACAGATGACATGGGCTGGAACTTAATCCAGGCAGCTGTGCTCAGTAGTGTGTGGTACACTCTCTACACGGTGATCCACCAAAGCACCCCACCTTTTGCTGTTTGTGGTAAGAATTTAATCAATATAAGAATGTTAATTTATGACTTAAATAAATTCTGCTGCATACACTTTTGGTATTTCCCCTGGAGGAAAATGCACAGCTTCTTGCGAGCATCCTTTTTTCCTGACTTGATACTGTGAACACAGTGTTGTTGGAGGTCAGAATGAATGCAACATAAACCAGAGGGGAGATACTAATAGTGAAATCACCTGGTGCAGTGTTTGCTTGGAATGAAAACCTGCAGAATCTCGCCCCTTCATGGCAGATGATTTGAGACCTCTGATTGGGAGATAGAAGCCCTTAACACTTGAAAAATAAGCCACATGTTTGGTGCTAATCATGGCTACATTGAGCCGCCACCAATTTCAGTCATAATGACTGTCATTAGCATTCTGTGGAGCGTTCACTTCCAGTGATGTTTCTTATTCCATGCACTGTTCCTTCCTCACCCTGTAACCTTTCTTAAGTGGAGTACAGACACTATGGATTGTTAATGAATGAAACCCAGTGGCTTCCATATTCATTAAGTCTTTAACTTGTTGCTGGAGGGAATAAGTCTCAAAGCACACAGCACTGGTAATGCTACAAGTGATGCTGAATAAACCTTTAGTCAGAGATTAATGTAAGTTGATGTGAAAGGAAACAACATACAGCTGATGCCATGCCAACGAAGTCTGTCCTTGTTTTGGCTTTTGATTGACTCTAGATTGGCGTTGCATGTCCAGTTTGAGTACAAGATGAGGTCTGAGGAGAAGAAACCACTGCTAGGGCTCTGGAACTGAAAATTCATGTTTCAACTCAGTTATCAGGTTTTTAATACTGTAATAGTTTGGATCTGGAGCTTGTTAGAGATGCACTGCCAGTACATCTTGACCCTGTTTACATTCCTAATCTCTTTTTAATAATGATTCATCTCAGAAAGAGATGTACTATAACCCACAACACCAGCACAATCCCATTCCAAATTAGATTAGCTGATCAAAAAGTCTTACAGGTATCTCATAGAATAATTTGATATGACTGGCTTCAAAGCAGAATCCAACTGGTATCTGTCACATTTTGGAGCCAATCCTTTAAGACTGAAATGGACACTTTCATAGTATTAATGCCTTTTAAGATGCAGATAGAGCTATAGTTTCAAATTTTGCAGAACTAAGATTCAGATAAGATTGTTGTCTAGCTAGCAACATGGTCTAATGTTGTTATGAAGGAATTTTAGAGAATTGTAATATTTAGTCCCAATCCTGTTGATTTTTCCTAAATATGCTATTGGAGTTTCCTATGGACAGAGAGATCAAGAAAGGACATTGCACTGTAATAAATTTTTATAACAGACAGCTTTCAGGTGACACAGCACAACCTCTGTCGGCCATATTGCCATTTGGCCTCAGCTCTTGGAAAGCAGAGGCAACTAACAGCTGATTACCTTTGCAGAATACAAATTGGACATCGACTTCAATAGACATGTACAGTTTTTGTCTTTTCATCATCAGATTGATTTTGTGAAAGTCAGCTTGTTAGCTTATCTTCTTGTAAAGACATATGATTTGCACACCAGTTTCTATATCTGGTCTAAGTGTTATTTGTGCATATATTTGATAAAGTGCATAGGTTGTGATAATGCTGTGGCCCTTTCAGTACATACATGCACATGGCCGTCTCTGGACTTGTAATGTAAATACAGCTCACATTTGTTGCTGTAAATTCACTTTCAGACATTGCTATGTTTACATTTTTATATTTGCACCACTCTTTCATATGCTTTACATATTAAAAAAATCATATTGTTTGTGCATACACTTATAAACACATTTAAAAATACAGAAAATCTGTTGAACATTTATAGCTAGAACATTTGCTGCCACCACTATTCCACCTTTTCAAATAACGATTTTTAGTGCAAAAACAGAATTCAAAACATGCCAGGTTTGTTTTTGTTTGATAATTCATGAGGTTGGGTAAAACACTTTGCTCAGGGCGACAGTTTCTTCTGAACTCCAGGGTCAGTGTTCAGAGTTTGAGAGGTTGAACCCTTTTCGTCTTCTCACTTCTCTCTGGCAGCATTTCCACCATCACAGCGGGTGATGAAATCTGGGGGTGTGAGGATGACATCACCTCCCTCATCAGCAACCCCACAAAGTTTGGCGCTGGCCTCCTTCCTTGGTGTGATGACTCACTGGTTGACTTCCAGCTATTCTCACATTACCATGTGCCGCTGCCTGTCAAAAGGCTCAGTGTGGGATCAATTAGGGCGGAGTCAGAGTCAGGCTGGAGAAATCAGGCGATGGGAGAAGAGAGACGCTTAGGGAGCAAGATACAGTACAAGTGAGATGGAGGAAACACTGTCAGGAAGTAACAAGTGGGTGTACAGGATGTTTTGTGTGTGTGTGTGTGTGTGTGTGTGTGTGTGTGTGTGTGTGTGTGTGTGTGTGTGTGTGCACTGCAAAAATATCAATCTTAAAGGACCATACCAATATTTTTGTGTTTTACCCATTATCCATTTACAGCAATTTACATATGATTTACATTACCACCAACTATTTTCCAAAGCATGCCGTACTTTTTTTAAGATGTTTGAATTCATTCTGCTGCTGCACCTTCCAGGCAGCTATTTGTTTACATTGAGTTCAGTACAGTGCACAAGTCAAATTACAGCGATGTGATGAGATAGATGATCCATCTCAGTGAACTGCCTGCCTGAGGTAGTTTTTGTCAAAGTTATTTTGTCATTAAATAGTTTAGTTTAGTTTGTCATTAAATAGTTTAGTTCACTGTCCACATTGGATTGAAGAGTCTAACGTCTTCTGATGTGTTTACATGCTGGCAGGAAGCTCTGACATCTGGAATTTCAAAGTCATCTGTACAAACAGCAGTGCATTTACATGCTATTTGGTATGAAATGTGAATTGGTAATGTAAAGTTCTCTATGTGTACAATGTAGTAAATGAGCAAAACACTGGTGTGGTCCTTTGAAAAGTCACTTAATTGGTATTGAGTCTTAATTTTCAGACTTTCAATTTCATGTTTCCAATGAAAATAAACTCTCAAAAAAATACTGAATTAAGTTAGGGTTTTTAAGTTTCTTGATATTAGAAACGGGATTTTTGTTTCAAGATAATGACAATTCTAGAAAAATCATTAAACAAGTGGAATTATCTCACCACACTGGCAAAATATTCCACTTGTTTTAGGAAAAATAAAGACTGAATATGAGATTAAATAACTCATGAAGTTGGATGTTTTTGCCGTGGGTGAATGTGTCTCTGTGTGTGTATGCATGTATGCATACACTGTAAGATGAGGTAAAGATTTAATGAGCCCCATGTGGAAATTGGGTCATTTCAGAAGTATAATAGTAATACGATACAGAGAAAGTATAGAATATCAAAAAGAATAGAGCAGCTGGGAGCTACATAAACATATGCAACCAACAATTTCAGTATAGTGCAATGCATGAATGAAAACTGTGAGATGTGAGATAAAGTATGGCAGCATGACAACATTTTAAGCCAATACAACTCACTGAGACAAAGACCGAATATGTATGATATGAAAATAAGGGAAATACATGAAACACTGCATTATACGTTTGTGTGTGTGTGTGTGTGTGCGTGTGTGTGTGTGTGTGTGTGATTCTTCACCCAGTCATGAACCTCGTCTTGGTGTGTGTGTGGGTGCTGGAAATGTTCGGTCCATTCGTTCTGTGGGTGATGGCAGATTGCCTGCCTCACCTCATGTGGTGCAAACACAACTGAGTGGGCTTTCCAATCCTCCCTTCGTTTTGCTAAATTTTTCCATTGTTTTACCTTTGCAAAAATCTATTCTCCTTCTGCAGTGCTTGATCAACCGACATGGCAATTCCTCTATTTTACGAGCTGTGGCCGATGCGTGACTCTTGATGCGTACGTACTGTGCTTGATTGAATTCAGTTTCATTTGTGGAGGCAAAGCATCAAATCCATTTTTCCTTGACAGATTCTACCATGTCACTTAAAGGCCAGTAACCTACTTAAACTCAGTTTTACTTACCTTCTTATTTTGTAGATAGACTTTGCCACATCTTTTAGGCATAAGTAGTGTTAACCTTTATGTTTGGATGTTGTATGGCATGGCCTTTTAAGGGGAAAAGCATTAATTAGCGCCTGTCTGCAAGTTGAATTGATTTTAGTTTTAAAGCTGCACAAAGTGATTTTCTGACCACTAGAGGGTATTGAGAGCACAAACTCTGTTAGTAAATACACAAAGCCACTCACCTCTCTCCATATGGCTAATGTTGGTTGTGATGCATTATGGGTCATAGTTTGCCCACCTTTTTATTTACCTCCACATCACTGGTCCTGTCTCTTTGCTGTGGAGAACCATCTATTTACATCTGTACTGCCAACATCCATACTTGATTTTTTATTTCATTTCTATTGGCAAAGGGTCAAATGTACAGTAGCCTACTTGTCCACAGCAGGATTGTTCAAATTTGAAAAACATCAAGTTTCACTGTAGAAAACAATCCACTTGTACCTGCACTTTTACGATACTTAAATCAACATTATTGCTCTTTCTCTGCCTGAGTGGCTGGTGGATCCTGCTGCTCTTAAGTGTTTCACTCAAGTATTTCACAAACCTCGTCTATTTGATGCCACTCCAAAAGTTCTTTAAAGCATCGATGTGCAGGTCTTTGCTGAGGGACCAGACCTTTCTGGCTAAGGGGGTTTTATCTTCAGAAAAATCATTGGTTAGAGTTTCAGGGAATCATCTATGTCCTTTTCTATCTTTGAAGAAAATGTTCATACATGAAAGCAATGCTATGCCAGATAAATGTCTCTACCTCAACTGATTCACTGGAAAGAGATGCAGTAGGCTGGTTGCAATCCAGGAATGAATGAACATTTACATTTTGAATGGACATTTAGCCAAACAGTATCTTACTATGACTTCTTGAAGGATTTTTTTATTCAACTTTTTTAACTGTTATTTCTAATAACATTACCTTAGTGATACTGCACTACAGATACTAGTCATTTCACCACGATACTCTTACTGCCAGATGCATTGCAGCTTTCAAACCGGTGGGGTAGGAGGAGAGGGACTGAATCCGACTGTCACACCAAACAGATAAATGACAGGAGAGTCAGTCAGGACCCCAGTGGCATGATGGACAGCCTACATACGGCCCAGGCCCAGACAGTTTTTTCAAGACCCTTTTTTCTTGATGGGTGAGGAGGACCCAGGACTGTGACTAAAATTCAATTATATCTGAACCACTTTCCAGCCACTCCCATGTTGTAACTCTGATGTAACACTGGAGTGCTGACAGCTGTTACCTCTCACTATAAGCTGTTATTGAAATTCTGCTCTGAAAACTGATTGCAGATATTCCATTCTAACCACTATCTCCCCAAAATAGCATGGCAGAAACAAGCCATGAATAGTCAGGCATCAGCTGGAGACTGGTAACGTATTTCCCACTGCTGCAGATGCCCTCTGTTAGAAAATATTGGAAGCATATTTGCACCAATTTGGAGCAATTATCCAACAAGATGAAAACAAAGCTGCTGTCAGCATTTTCTGCTAAAATGCACCATCGCGTTTAGAAAAACTACAACAACATTGTTCGGCAGAAAAGATATAAGAAAAGATTTATGGTCCATTTGAACAGCCAGGAGGTTTGAACACAGTATTATCCATTGTGCTTTGTAACAGCGTGACATCGAAACATTTCAGCGCCTCAATGAACTGAAGCTGAGCAGGGTCACTGCTGTTCTCTATGCAGGGCCGCAAACGCGAATCATCTTTACCTTGGTTGTATTGTTTGTCGATTCTGTCTTACACAAGCCTCTCAGCCATGATTTGTTTTGCTGTCCGGGGTTTTCTTGAGTCATGCTGAATTCATCCCTTGGGGATCTAAACTAATCCCTCCACCGTGGAGCTTTTCCTAAAGAGATGACTTCATAGCCATTAGAGGCCCAGTGCCGGCTGCCCACAGGGAACAACAAGGACTGGACAGTGTTATCACATCATGTCCCGAGCCCAGAACTCAGGGTGAGAGACATTCACGGTTAAATTACTTCAATAGAATGAAAATGATGAACCAAATCATTAACAGTATGTAGCAACTGATGTAATACCTCCCAAATTATATAATTTGTTAAAATGCAATACAATGTCTTTCTATGGGTTGAAAATGTGATAAAAACATGTTATTGTAAATAAACAAAAAAAAATAGGTAGACAGTGTAATAACTATGTAATTGACTCACTTTAATTATGACCACATAACTGATGATGTAATCGTAATGTTGCCTAATGTTATAACTTGTAAAAATGATACTGCAAAAACTCAAGCTATCACATTATTAGTCATCATTATTATGACATCATCTGTTAAAAAGAAAAAGTTACACTTTTTATGAAGTAATAATCACCAGTTAATGATATCATATCGTTACATAATTTATCACAATGATAGTAACATTCTCAACCAGTTTTCAAGAGGAATGTTATTGCGTTTTGACAAATTATTACATTATCCAGGAGTTATTATATTATCAGTTGCTACACTCTGTTATATGTAAAGGTCCTGTATATTAATATTTGACTAGCTGTGTCCACTCTTATTTTCCCATCATGCCTGAGGCAAAATGCCGATGTCATGGCTGACTCAATGACGTGCATCGCTCCATTTGCCAAAGGGTTAAACCACATAAACACACACACGTGGCTGGTTTCTGACTCCGCTGTCTCACGGAAGCAAAGCAAAACACCGTTACACAAACACAACAAGCGCCCCCACACACACAGACATGAATAATGCCATGCACTTATGTAATACAAATTATGCATATATGGCCAGTAAACACATGCTTTCATCCAAAGTGACACACACTTAACATTATTCATTGCATTTGACCCTTAAGAAGCTCGTGTTTGAATGCTAGCACAGGCTACACTGGACATGTATTTGTGTGTATGTGTAACATATTGTGTGTTAGTGCTTCTACATTTGTGTTTATATGTGAGATAACTGCACACACCCACACCATCACACTTCCACCAAGAATCCATCGCTATAATACTGCAGTACCCAATGCACATGCATAAATACACAAAATATTAATGTATACATACATACATAAGTGGCGTGCATTACCACACACACAAACACGCACACACACACACACACACACAGACATATGACAGTGTGTAGTCAATGGCTCGCATACAAATGAGCCCACTACAGTCAGCGGGGAGAGAAGCTTATCCAGACTCATTCATTCATTTTTACACTTCCAGGCTGCTCTCACACTGCATTCTCACCCTGTGTGTGTGTGTGTGTGTATGTGTGTGTGTGCATGTCTGCATGCATGTGTGTGCACGTGCCATGCAGCAGACACATACAGTAAGCGCTTATTAGATTCAGACAGGGTCAAGAATTGAACAGCCTCAGTGATGAATGGACAACATTTAGCTGCAAGAACATGGATGTCTGCTTCCAAACACACTGTAGATTTTTGTTAATATCACGAGCCTCGCATGATTTCTGATTTATCATGCATTATTTTGTTTAGTTTCTTAGTATTTGACCCAGGTCTGCTGTATGTGCACAACTCATCACACTTAAATCTTGTTTTTCTCAAACAAGGTAAAAAAAAAAAAATCTGCTGGTGGAATGAGATAATCCCACTTGTTTCACTTGTTAAAGGAATTTTTCCAGGAACAAGTGTAAATATGTTGAAACAAGGCAGAATAAGGCCGATCAGCACGAGGATCAAGAAAATGACAAGTTGTGCATCTCCATTTTATTGTTTATTTGATGTGGACATCACAATTTCATTGGACAAACCAGATGCATTGTTTGAGTGTTTTAGCACATGTGCTAATTTGCAACACTTGTCCGCAGGAGGCTTTGAAATGATAAAAATAAAAATAAATAAGAAAAGAAAGAGAAAAAAAAGAATGCGGTGTAGAATAACATTACAACAGTAAAAGAGAGGCAGTTTTCAGATAAAATAGATTCATAAGCTACAAAACAAAGGCAACATGGTCAAGCAATCAACCAGTCAAAACTATTCATGTGAGCACTGTTGTTTTGATTTTAGCCAAAGTATTTACTTTGGTACTACTAATTCATTCATTCATTCATTCATGATTGACAGCTTACTTATCTAAATGTTTCTCATGTGGTAAACACCAAAGAAATGCACTGACATATTTGCAACCACCAAGTTTGATCTACAGTAAACTTGCACTTACATTTTGTAAAGTAAAGCACCTGTATTTACATTTTCAAAATGCCAACAGGAAAAATGGCTGCTGATGGACACATGTATGGCCAAGCCTGTAACCAAAAGCCAGGTTGCAGGCCCGCTGTAATGGAGGCATTCTTCTTTGGGAACGGGAAGCTTATTGGATTGAGCTGCATGACCCTGTTCTTACAGTTTGTCTTTCATGGACAAATACGCTCACCCTCAGTTATGTAATGAAGACAAGAGACATTTTTGTTTGCAGAGAAAATGGGATTCTGCTGCGTTGTGCAACCATGCTGCGCTTCAGCTCTCCTTGCAAACATCCAGAGACCCCCGTCCTTTTCTTCCACCCCCCCCTCAACGGCTGCTGTCCCTGAGCATGTTCATATATGCCTCTTTTTTATTTATTTATTTTTTCCGGGGCAGGGGTCGCTCCCTACCAGATGAAAAGAATTTTAGAGCAGCCTCAAAATATCTCCCTTCAAACAGTGTTGGGGGCAAGCGATGTCCACCTCTGTTTGTTTCACCTGCCTCTGTGCCTCTGTAAAGTCTGTGCAAAGCCGTTTAATGGACGGTCGTCTCTGAATAGCATATGCTGCGCTCCCCGCTCTGCTACCTCATCCCAACATTTAGCCTGAGGAGTCG
Organism: Neoniphon sammara; assembly: GCA_900302535.1. Taxonomy (NCBI): domain Eukaryota; kingdom Metazoa; phylum Chordata; class Actinopteri; order Holocentriformes; family Holocentridae; genus Neoniphon; species Neoniphon sammara. The sequence continues at coordinate 8,998 of OMKZ01055818.1, forward strand.
AGTGCGAGGAGAACAACACCTGGGTATCACAGAGGCACAGTTTGTGTTCACACAGGCAACACAAACCCACACGTGGTGCTGCGTTGGTCACAGACACGTACACATGCACAAACACATGCACACACCTCTTTTCACTTTTCTGTATCTCTTTGTCTCTCTCACACACACACACAGATACACACTGCGTGGGCTACAGTACCAAGCAGTATTCCAGTTCAGTGCTCTTCTGTTTGGACGCTGCCTGAGGAACAGCGCTGAGCCTTTCCTGTGTAGAATGGAGGCTCATCAGTGTGTTTTGTTTTGCTCTGATTATGTGCCTACTCTTTTGTACCTATGATGCAAGTTCATACATTTTCGCCCATCCTGCAGTGACTTCCAACATCTTGCTTGCAGCAGACCTTTTGGAAGCCCTTATTTTCTCCATACTGATGTCTAGCACAGAGGTTTGCAATTTTTTGCATGTTGTGGACCCCCAAGTTCTGGACCTCCATTTGAAATGATTTTGCCCGTGACTCTGGTATGAAAAGATGTTTTGGTTTGTGTTGTATAATACTGTTTATTTGTCATACATGAACACAGACAGGTAGCTTCAAAGTGGTGAGATTAAAACATAACATTAAAATAATCACTCATGTTTTGTGTTGTAAGAATTTCTACTGAATTAAATTTACACTGCAAAAAATCTCCATCTTACTAAGTCATGTAGTCTCATCTTCAGTGTTACAAGTCTTGTCTTCTTCAGTCAGGCTATCTGTATGTGGGATGAGATAATCCCACTTGTTTCCAGTGCTAATCAACCTGTTTCCAGAATTTTCTTGAATTAGGCATCATTTTCTTAATCCTAGTGGGCTGATCTGCCTTATTCTGCCTTATTTCAACATATTTATACTTGCTGAAAAATTCCTGACACACGTGAAACTGCATTGGAAACAAGTGGGATTATCTCATCCCACTGGCAGATTTTTTTTACCTTGTTTTAAGAAAAAGATTTTAACACTGAATATGAGATGAAATGACTCAATAGGATGGATATATTTTGCAGTGTAGTAAAATTAAACTCTTCCTCGTTTTGTTGAGGGCCCTCTGGAAAGCCCTCAAGCACCTGTCGGGCTCCCCAGACCCCACTTTAGTCTACAATGTATTTTTTAAGTGTGCTCTATTATACAGTATGTGTACTGTAGCCCATATAGCGAAATTTCTTAATTCATATAATAATAAAGTAAAATCAAGCATCTTTTTTTCTGTTTACACAAGATCTGTGTCACATGAGGGAAAAATTCCGCATTTGGAAATTTTCAGCTGCTGTGTAAATGAAGCTTTGAGTGCTGATGGCAGGCATCCACCACGCTACAGCTGATGTGCCATGCAGGCGATACGACAGTCGCAGGGGAAAACGCTGCTAACATGAGCCGTGTTTTCACTCAGCTGGACGTGGACCGCCATGTATGTCTGTGTGCCATGTGACAACAGGAGAAAAAAGAGTTGGGGATACATCTGTCTCCATCGTTTACATCACGTCTTCCTCTTGGCCTCTTCTGACACACACACACACACACACACACACACACACACACACAGACTGTAAGTGCTGCCCTGATCACTGGATGAAGAAACTCAACCAGCAGATCAGTTCATTATTTCATGATCATCTCTTATTTCTGCTCAGTATAACAAA
>OMKZ01055818.1:10692-20725 GCA_900302535.1 Neoniphon sammara
CGCCCACTTCAGCACGACCTGAAATGACTCAGTACACACCCACAAAACACACACACACACACACACACACACACACACACACACACACACACACACACAATGCATTATTCACCACTCAGCATCGCTCTTGCCTCACACTGCACATCACAGGTGGCCTCTTCATGTACTCCCCTAATGCTCCTTTTTATTTATTCTCTCTCTCTTTCTCTGTCTATTAGGCTTCTATTCAGACATTTTTACTGTATACATGAATGTATACAAGCTCCCTGAAGGTCAGAATGGCAGTCTGTTCATTACATTATACCCAAGCATCCCATCTCAACAATATCCATCCATTCACCCATCTGCAACGTCACTGGTCTGCATTATTTGCAGTCTTCCTTTTCTTGAATGCTGTGCTCCTGCTGCTTCTTAGTCATACAACCTTGGAATAATAATTGTGCATGTTCTTACATTTAATGACTATGTAGCACAATGCTGTGGTGGTGAATTTTATTACAGTATGGTGCAAAACTGTGCTTTGGCTTGGCTTTATTTTCATAGAACAATACAGGTCACGTTAGGAATAAATTAGCACCATCTCAGCTTGATCCAGTGTGTGCAAGAGTAGAGCTGGAAAATGAAAACTTGCAGAACAGGAGGGCCTTGAGGATTGGGTTGAGAACTATACTGTTTGTTTCTTGGAGAGCAAAGATGATGAAAAACGTGCCAGAAATCTATTTGGAAACAAAGTCAATCAAGAGAGCCTTCAGGATGAATCCAGTCAATTATTACATTAATTACATATCCAGTCTGTCATCAGCTATTGCTTCACTTTGCCTCAAGACTGGGCAATATGGACGAAATCAAATATTACAATGTCTTTGACTGTATATCTCGAAAATGATATCGGTGCTTTCACAAGAATTTAACACACAAGAGATTTTGGATAAACAATCATTACTGTCATAATGTGGATATGAAGACCAAGCAGTTAGAGGTAAATAACAAGAATGAGTTCAGAAGGCTGCATCCCTTTGGTGTAATACAGCCTTTAAAAAAGACAACACTTATATCATATCACTATATTGCGATTTCCAATATCCCATGTCATGTCATGACGTCGATGCAGTGGTGATGAATCACCCAGCCCTCCTGTGTCCACAGTTCAAAATGCTTGGTGGCAGATTGTATTACATGCATGGATTTTGGCAAAGCGTAGGGTTTTGACTGATGTCCCTAAGGCTGATCCATAAAACAACAGTTTGCAACCTTGTGCATAAAATTTGGATGATAATGTCTTACTAGGCAGACTTAAAGTGAGTATTTAGCACAGCTATACTGCTGGATGCTGGACTAAATAGAAACCTGGAGAGTTCAGAGGCAGATAATTTACCATAGAAAGCAGAAATGGGAGCACTGACTGATTTGATGACTCATGATGGTGAATATCAAGGTCCATTGAGGCGTGGATGGAGCTTTGTCCAAATAGTGTGAAGGAGAAGGGGCTGATTTGGGCTCATCAGGTCTAACAGGATTAAAAAACAGAGAGGGAGACAAAGAAAAGTCAAGAGGAAGAGAACGTGGATGCAGTCAGGAGGAAATGAAGACAGATCTGTGGGTAGAGGGACGGACGGATGGACACGGGAAGATGGGTGAAAAGTTGATGAGGGAGCCAGCCTCGGAGGAAAAACCTGTCAAGACGGTGAGTTTTCCTCCAGCGGACGAAAGCAAAGGCACATCATGTAACATGCCAAGAAAGCTCCAGGCTCAGGAGATGGGAGAGGGAAGGGTGTTATCATCACACGCTGTCTATTACAGGAGGAATCAGACTCAAATCTCCCAGTCAAAACCACTGGTTTTTGCTCTGCTTCCATTATATTATTATTTTTATGTTACTCATGTTGTTGTTTGTTTGTTTTTCTAGCCTGGTTTATATAGATTTAGACATTATTTGTATACAGACAGGCACTAAGTTACAGATTCAATTCAATCCCGATTCACAAGGTCACAATCTGATTCAATACCAATTTTGATTTTGATTCAGTAGGGATATTTCAGTTACAGTATCAATTCTGCTGAAATATGAAAGAGATTTTCTGAGAACTAATGCAGTGAACTGAATCTTCTAACTTGGTACATTACTAAAAATTTAAATTTTTAACAGTAAGCCCCAAAACGTTGAATTAAATTTCCAAATATATTTAACAGATATAATGATCAACTCATGCAATGCATCAGAATGTAAAAGCACTTTAAGTGGATACACACTTAAGTAAAATTTATATTGCTTCTTTGCAAAATTGTGGGCTTAAGACATAAGGAAGGCTTCTCAAAAAATTCTCACTTCTCATTCAAAAGATGAAATATGGTCAACTGAGTTTCCATAGGCTGGCAGTTCAGCAGACACTTGGCGGAAGACATCATCTGAAAAAGGCATCGATTGAAAGGTCGATCTCTGTATTCGAAGAATTGATGTAAATCTTCGATCAAAACGAAGATTGCAATTAATTAGAAAAATCAATATTTTTGCCCAGCCCTATTTCTTATGCACACTGTCTCTAGTTTTAGATATACATTCTCCCATGCTGTCAAATTTCTGCTCCATCTGCTTCTGTCATTTGCTGCTTCTGCTGTTGACATTTAACCAATCAGATGTCTTTGTGCGTTCTGTGAGACAGTCATTGTGCTGCTACCAGAATTTAAAACGGCTCGGCTGCATTCGGCTGTCACTTAAGTCCTGCTGTTAGGTGCCCCGCCTCCGCTCCACAGCCTCCTGTGACGATCTCGTTAACACCCCATGAAGATAATTTTATGATGTGGTGTAATTGCCAAAATATTTCAGAAAATTGCACACTCTTCAGTCATTTCTGTTTCACAATAAACATTATCGACGTTCATCTTCATGTCATCTGTCCTGTTGGAACTGTAGCAGCGTTCAGACTGAAACCAGACTGCATCCTTCTCAGTGTATCCTGCAAGAAATCCAAGAAAATCCTGAGATGTAAGGGCGGACCTGCCCCTGTTTACAGCCTCACACTCTCTCTCTCACACACAAACACACAAATCTAAACACACAGTCACACAGAAAGAGGGAGAAAAATGGCTTTAGAGGCCTTGAAATATGTATGAGCAGCTCCTGAGATTCACCACGTTAAATGCATTTTTCATCCACTCCCCGGCTCTCTTGTATGTATATTTAATGGGTCTGCCCTCTGGGGGGAGGGGGGGAGTCAGGGCTGAAGACCACCTGAGAGCTCAACACTGATGATTAAAACATCTTAACTCTGTGCATCCCTGTGTGAAGTGTGTCCCTCCGTGTTTGTGTGTGTGTGTTTGTTGAAAAGTTGCTCAGGGTTACAGGGGATTGCATGCATAGTGAACAATAAATACAATCAGTGACATCTAACATGGCCATCTTAAGGTCAACCAGCTTAATTGAAACCGTGTCACTTGCTCACCAGAAGTAGCTGAATTATTTAATTCCTTTGGCTCTCACTGATTCGTCCACCTTGGAGGAGCTGCAGGGTTGTAACAGATTTTTGTACAGGAGTACGGTGTCTTGCTCAAGGACACTAAAACAGGGCACAAGGCTGATGGTACAGTATTCTGCCTACATTAATTTTGTATGGGACGTGGGCGTTATTTGAGCAAGGGTTGATGGGATACCTCTCGACGTGAACCAAGCTTGCAGTGTGTGCGAAGAGGTGGGATAAAAGTTGAAGTTGTTTTATGCAAATAAAGGCGCTGTTTGCAGTGCAAGGAGACATTTGGTTGCGGTTAGGGTTACCAGGTTTTTAAGCTTCTTGAATTTGTTCCTGCCACTTCCAAGGTTTCCAACAGATGGCAGGTAAAATAATAATTTCTGTTTCAGAAGAGAGAATAATGAACCTTCTCTTCCCACACACAGAAACAGACAGGATAAATGCTGTGTGGTGGAGGGTGGCAGAACTTGCTGGTGTCTGGTAAAAACTAAAGATATTTGAACTAAATCGTTGTGTAACGTGTTTGGTGGAGCTGCACGGTGATGCTGGGACTGATTCTGTGACTTTCTGTGACTTTGTGTGCAGTACAGGATGGTTTCTCTTAACAAAACTCTACACTGCCACCAGGTCTGTGTTAGGCCATGATCAGATAGAAGGTTTTTATCCTCCAATCCAACTGCAATGAGCTGTCACTACCAAACCAAAACTTAAATTATATAGAACATTTCATACAATCAAATGCAATGCAATATGCTTTGCAATTCAATGAAGCAGAATATTTAAGAGAGAAAAAAAAGACAACAACAACTTCTCTACCTATAAAATTGACTGTATTCCAGAATAGGAATCACCTTCTTTGTTAACACTTTCTGAATTGAACCTACTCAGATACAGGAATAAACTTGAAATAAAAGATTAGAAATAAATAAGAGAGGCCTCAAAAGGCTAAGCTGAATTAAAAGAAAAAAATATGCTTTATTTTTTTTCTTGTCATAAAATTAAATAAAAAACAAAATAAAGAGTCACTGTGATAAAGTTTAGCTGAATGGGGATGTGTTCAGATTTGAAAGCTGCTTCTCTGCAGGTCTTAGTCCTGACCCGGGGAACAGCTACAGGGCCAGAGTTGGAGGAACAGAAGGATGTAGAGGGAACATTCCTGACCAGCATGTCTAAAATGTACGACTGTACTAGACCATGAAGTGAAGTCTATTCTGAAATGATCAAGGCAATCAATGCAGAGACTTTGTAGGCTGTGTAGAATTGCCAAGGCTTGACAGAGGTGAAGCCTAGGCCTCAGACTCAACGGACAAAAAAATGTGGAAATTTAATGGTTGAGTCTACATGGTTCTCGTGGATTAGGATTAGAGATAGCGATTATGCATAGTGAAGTTTTAACATGGGTGTAATATGTGCTTCCTCTGGTCAAAGGGTGCAAGGAATATTACATCATTCTCAATGCAATTAAGCAATATCACACAAGAGACTTTCTGATACACAGTACAACAGCAGAACCTCTCATGTGATACTGGAATGAATTGTTTTATAAATCAAATTTGAACAATTTCCAAGCTGTTTCCAATTAGCTGTTTAAATTGATAGCACCTGTTTCAAAGGCCAGATGGACAGTGGAGCAGTTCAGCTGGCTATTGTTCAGTTTGTGAACCTGTTAGCATCTGGCTAAACTTTAGTCTTCTTGGACAGTGCCACAAAACACAGAGCCTCCCAATCCCATGAGAGATGCAAGACAAACAAAAAAATCAGGTAAATACATCATAACAATTAGCTTATCTATCCTTTGTTGTCGCTACACACACACACACACACACACACACACACACTCTAATTTGTGTTGCCGTTCCTCAGTGCTAGTGAAATATCAATGTATACATCATCAAAACACACATATAAGTGCAGTTTTTTGTTTTTCTTCATTGTCTGACAGGCAGCGTTGAATCAAACAGAAAGGAATGATTTTATACCATGGCTGAGCCATTTTGTGCCTGGGAAGAGAAGCAGTACATCAGGAAATAAGTTCCCATGCTGTGAAAAGGTTTCTCCTCTACCCTGATCTTACTTTCCCAGCGTTACGAGGTTCTGACAGGTCATGTACTCGCCTGTGTGGTGTTTGCTCAGCAGCAGTGGTGGCGTCGCTAGCCACTGAACACACAGCAGAAATCATTCGTGAGTCATAATTTATGACAAGACTGATATCCATTTTCAGTTCACTTAGTACAGTAATGTAAATTAGCGGCAGTGCTGATTATACTGTAGAGTTGAATCCTTTCATATCCATGGTTATGTGTCTGACTTTAACATTATGTGCCACTTACAGTGCTGCTCATCATGCTGGCTGTAGTGAAAGGGAGTGCACATGGCTGTGTGCCTGTATTTGTGAATCCTTACAGTGAAATTGCCCATTAACAGTGACTATAGGTGCTAAGCGCTTTACTTTTGCTTTACTTAAGTCATCAAATACAATAGTATGTAAATTCTTATTCTCCAATTATATATTGTACTGCTGGCTGGTCAGGAAGCATTTCTTAGGGACTCTTCACTTCAACAACATCTTTGAATTATTTTCCAGAGCCAACTACTCACATTAACGTCCCTGCTAAAGGAAAAGTCCACCCTAAAACACATTAACAATGATTGACAATACGTGTTGTATATCTGGTGTCATTTTGTTGTTTTAGGATGTAATTCTGTCTTTCAAACGCGATTCACACAGAGAGCAGCTGCAGCTCCAATGGAGCTTAATGGGAGAAGTGAGCTCTCCCTCTTCTATGCTGGATTTCTCCCTGTATGTTTGTTTAACATCACTGCACATCACTGAATGTACAAACAAGCCCTTGTGCTTTTATTTTTAGGAGTTTACACTGACATCTGACAGCTAACCCTTATGTTTTAGATTGTTGAAATGTTTTTCCTAATAAACACCATTGTAGCCGTGTTGAGAATCCCATTTTTACATTGTGTTACTAAGTTATGACATGGGCAGTAATGCTAATACCAGTGCCCTGCTGTGTTTTTTATTGCTTGAATGCCCCAAACATCCATCATCGGTTTTAATTTTTGTTTGTGACACGGAAATATTAATCATGAATCAGACCACAAACAGCTTTAAACCCACTGCTTCAATTCAACATCTGCACTGGTGTGACATGACAAGGATATTCCAGTTTTCATCCTGTGTTTGCTGCTGAATAGACTATACTGTTTCTCCTTCTGTAAAACATTTTTGTGGTTGAAACAGTGAATTACGGATTTAAATTCCATAGCATAAATGCTGCTAGGTTTACGCTCTGTGTCCCTTGGATATGGATAATCTACTGTATATTACCTGTGTAGTTTGTGGTCTTCACTGGTATGCCATGCACACATTGGCTTATATGCAGTCATGGTGAGCTTAAGGTGATATGGTGTGTGGAGTTTTGCTCTTGCATTTTCTTACAGTTTGACATCACTGTAGATCTTTTGCAAAGATCTACAGATTTTTGCTTCATCTTGTTTTTCAAAGATAATGTTTAGAAATAAACACTGTGTAATCTAACAAGTTACTTCAAATCAAGAGGAGGATGGGAATTTTCAGTGTGACCTCCAAGAACATTAGTTATTGGTTAAAAGAAGAGGATATTTTAGAGGGGACATTATGTCTGGAAATTACACAGGTAATGGAAACAGTGTGTTTGTTTACAAGCAGAAAGCAGAAGTGAGGCGCCTCTTCCTGTCTAACATTGTGCTTAATAAATTTAATATAGCAGTCACGTGCTTTAATGAAAATATATTTGTTTCATCCCTCATTTGCTACACTGTGAGTAACTGGGTAGTTACCATAAGCACACACACACACACACACACATACACACACACACACACACACACATACATATGCGTATGTGCAGGGACAGTATGTGTGAAGCACGTATACAGACACTGTCTGTTTCCCCTGGCTGCTGCAGGATGATTCAGTGTCTCTCTGGGCTTTGTGTTGTTTCTTCTGTTCCTCTGGCTGGTGTGATCACCGCTGACTGATTTCCCTCTGTCTGTGTTTTATTACCATCTCATTCATGCACAGACCCTCTATCTCTATTGTGGCTCCAAATTCAGGCCTATGAATTATTGATGGGGGGCAGCGACCGGGATAATTCAGGCAGCTGAACAAAGGTGGAGGTGTTTGGGCAGGCGGGTGGTGGTGAGGTTGTATACAAAAACATAGTTGACCACTTTAGTGTGCTGTGTGTGTTTGCAAAATTTCAAATCGAAATCACACAAATGGAATATTTAATCATTCCAAAAGTCCTAGGCTATGCATTGTGTATTAGCAAATAAAGTCAGTTTGTACCACTAAGATTTGTTTTACTTTAACTTTTCAGCTGCTTTAAACTAGCAGCAGGCCTTACAGAAGACCAAGGTGTTGTTTTCCCCTCTCTCTGTCCCCACTCAGTCCATCTCTCACCTCTGCCTCCACCCCTGTTGAGTTTTTGGGTGCTAGTTATCTTTATCTCTGGAGATTATGCTTTTGGTCAGGTGTATCCGTGTGTCTGTGTGTGTCTGTCTGCGGCTAATCTCACAAACTGCTGGGCCTATCGGCCTAAATTTTTTATGCAGTTACGACAACTGTATGAGGAAGAACCTCTTGTGGTTACAGTGATTCAAAAACGTTTGTTCTCCCTACTTCTGCTCCCTCACTCCACTCATTGTCTAGCTCGCCCATCCATCACACTCTCTTCATGTACTACTGGGTCTATCAGCCTAATAGGCTATTTTTTTATCCTTTTGTGGCCGTATTCACTCTGAATGCGGGTGAAAAACTCCAGGAGGTGCGTTGCGTTTTCTGGTCAAGTTTATAAAACTCACTGCTGATGAAGAAAGTCGACAGAACACAGAGCAGACACACAGCAGAACAACATGGTAAATAGTGTCAGAGGCTGATGGGATCTGTCAAGCAGGGGTTAAAATAGTGTAAAACAGCTGTCGCTGTTTCATACGTCAGCGGGCTAATTTGCCTAATCTTCTCGGGTCTTTGGACAAGGGACAAGATCAAAGCCACCATGGGAAAACCCTCTCACCTTCTCTACAATGAGCTGTGGCACAAAGCATTAACAGCTATCGACACACGCCTGGTGGAGACTCTTCTGAGTGCGCTCATCGAGTTGCTTTATTTTTTGTTGCTGTGGTGTGTTGTGTGTGGCTACAGCATTTTATTGTACCGCTGACTGCACAGTGCCAACATTTTCTGCTGTTTCAGGCTGTATGGTTGGTTGTCTTCTGATAAAAATCACTTAAATTTTTCATGCTGGAAACAATCTGGTCATAGTTTATCATGACTCACCTACAATGGCCAACAGGGGACAGTAGTCACATTCATGTATGAATATTTGACAACTCAATAAAAATGTGAACTGGGACAAATGCACAAAAAGGGTATTTCTAACCTCATTTATAATTTTACATGCATTTTATGAACGCTTAAGGGCATTTATACCATTTACCCCCATTAATTTGGGATCCCTGTGCACGCACCATGCACTTATGCATGTAAAAGTACAGAGGTGTGTGCATGTTGAATTTCTGCTCACGTTTTTATGGAATTGTCAGTCAAACCTTTGTGGACTTCAGCACTACAGTGGAAACTGTACACACACTTCAGCACCTCGGGGCGTAAAAAGAGAGACGAGGGCAGTGAGTTGGCGTTTCAGCAGCTCTAACAGCTCCACTGAATACAAATCAGCATCATGGCAGTCACAGCAGTGTTGTGGTGGATTTCATCATTATACTGATAATGGACAACTTTACGTTTATCAGTCAGTCAGAAGTTTTCATCACCACTAATATTGACAGCTTCAAAGAATACAGAGGTAGCTGACATTAACACAGAATATCTGCCCTACATCATAGCTTTTTTAATTATAGGGCTCTGGGGAAGGTTTGATTCTGATTAGTCAGTTGAGACACCCTGTTGATAGTTGTGTTATACTTAGCTCAAATCAATCTGATTGGTCAACAGCTATCTTATAATAAGGTATATCACAGCTAATGCTGGTTGTACACTCTGCCCATACAAACACCTTTACAAACAGTAAAAAACTGTTAGAATCTAACGTGGAATCGGGCCGCACAACGCTGCTTAGCCGTGATATTAATATAATAAAGCATTCTGCTTGACCATGACTGTAACCGTCCGTTAGAGATTACTCCGCGCAGGAAGTCCGGTTCACTTTCTACCGTTAATCAAGCAAGTTAGGACACCTACCGCAGCTAAAAGCCGTTACACCATGGGTATTACTTTTAATTTATTTGGAGAACGTAAGAATTTGGTTCATGGTTGGAGACCGAATATTATCACCAGGAACGAAAAGAAAAAAAAATCAAGGAAGGATAACAAGAAAGAAGGTAGACTGTAAGGACTATGCTTGCTCAAATTTTACTAGCTAACGGTTCTAGCAATCCCACAGGTGTAAAGTTTGTCGAAAATATAATCTGGCTAGCTAGCTATTGAACAGCGTTATTTGTTTTAGCGAGTCTTTAAGTCTAAAACAATCATTTCACAATTAGCACCTACTTCAAGT
>OMKZ01055818.1:26376-41683 GCA_900302535.1 Neoniphon sammara
CCGTTTGAGTGCTTGGGTGTGTGTGTGTGTCAGTAGGCAGAGGACAGATCAATATATCTGCTGGTCTCTGAACCAAATCCTTTTCTCACACACACATACACACGCACACGCACATGATGCACGCGCGCGCGCACACACACACACAGACACTCATGCTGAGTTTCCATGGAGTCTGAGGTAGAAAACATTTTGTTCTCTTCTATATTTGGATGTAACCACCACGCCAGAGTTCCTGCTTACTTTTAATTAACAGCTATGCATGTTTACGTGCACATTAAAATTAAAAATTGTAAAATTTGTATATTGGTTCATATCCAAATTAATGTTTTATTTAGCAAAGACTGTTCACATGCATCTGTAATAATAATCAGCTCTCCAATATCCAGGCACACTCATTTTTAACACATCCGTGTGTCTTCTGTGTTTTATTTTTGTGTTGCTTTTCAACACAACATATGCTAATGGAAATACATTTTAACACAGCATATGTTGTTTACATATCTTGTGTTGCAAGGTAACACAAATGTATGTTGTATGTATTTATGTCTGTATGTTTAGAGCATATCCATGTTTCCATGAGGAGTTTTTATCTGTCTTTGCTTCCTGAAAGTGATTTATCCAGTGTGGTGAGACACTTTCAACTACTCTGTGCTTCAAGATGTCCTGCCTGAACCAATTGTATGACTTCTTGCGTTTTTTTTCACACCCACACTTACGTTCAGTTAGTGGCTGTTATATTGTTTGCCATCCCAACATGTGCCAAGATCAATGTTTCATTTTCACTCTAGAAGTGAGAGGACATTGATTTACACTGCCATGTTTTGACTGACACTTTACGTGGTTCTGATAAGGCATTAAAGGTGAAATAAAGTGCATTGTAAGTGCATGGTAATTATCAGAATTGGAGAATGATGTGATAAGAAAAAAATGTAGGAAAGCAAATTTTATAATAAAATGCGGATCAAATGTATTTACGCGTGACCCGTGACTGTGTGAGGTCACACACTCTGGTTGGCTGATCATGAGGAGATGTGTGTGTGGAAATTCAGTGACACATCAAATGCAGAAGATAAAAACTTCATTGTAAGTGTTCTTTACATTTGCACTTTACATTATGCTTATGACATGTTCGACTATCAGATGCACTTTAGCAGGAGCTTAAATGAGTTTTTGAAAAACATAGTATGAAGTGTGTCAACCTATGAACACAATACTCCAGTATCCAGAATATTGAGAGAATATTTGTTTACATGTAAATCTATCCACTGGCACAAACACCAGTGAATGTTTGCTTACTTAACCACTTTGGTAATTAAATCAGCTGTTAAACAAAAGACCAAAATATGAAAAAGAAAAACTCTCTTTAAATGGGTTTGTGTTTGCACAGGGTGGGTCTACTGTACAGAGTTGAGAGTGGTATTTACTTAGCCCGGTGTGCATATTTATTGAAGGTTCAGCAGGGAGTTTGGGTGAAGCATGGCCGAGAATTCATTACCTTACAGCGGATTGAGGAGTTGCTAATCTCCTCGCTAATACACCTGTCTGGGGCTTTGAGAGGAGAAAAAATGTGAAGTGAAAGGAAGGAGGGAAAAGAAGGAGGGACAGAAAATGTTCAAGGGAAGGTAGAAGAAAGGAGAGATAAAAAGTAGAATGAGAAAACACTGGAAGTGGAAGAACAGACAGTTACAGGGGCAGCTTGATAGAAGTATAGAGTGGAAAGGAGTTAAAGAATAATGGTATAATAAAGCATAATAATGTGTAATAATGTTGATATTATGGTTCCAGGCTGAACCAAAAACTATACACCAACAAAAGCTGAATCCACAAAATGCTTGACTTTACATTTTAGACAATAACAAATCTTAATATCTTAGTTTTAATACTAGCTTGAACAACTAAAAAGGCACAACAGATAGAGATGAAGGTAATGCTGGACATTTATAAGATATAAAATAAGGGATTTTTGCCGCCTATGAGTTGATATTTTTTTATCTTTAATGTGGTATTTACAATGATTCAAATTGTAGGACAGGTTGTACCTCAGTAACCCACAGCTCTACTCTTTCTGATATTTTTAATATTTCCCACAGTTGGTTACAACCATAGACTGTAAAAAATATGGACGTAGTGAGTGTGACGTCACCCACTGGGGTCAGCATGGCCGTTTTGAAGCTCGAAAATTGCGCTTTTGATCGGCGCCATATTGCAACCAACCAACCAAGCCAAAACTTAACAGTAACTGCTACCGCAGTGCTATCGTAAGCTAACACTAGCCAACTCCATATCGGTCCATGTCTCAGATGAAGTTCACATTTAGGTTAACGGGCGCTCTGTTACAAAGAATGACTTACCGAGGGTCACGGCGATCCACGATCATTTTCGTTTTGTTCTTTCTTGTTTAACGGCGGTGGGCAAACAGCGAAAGAGTGCATTACCACGGTCAGTTTCCGTCCTGTGTATTTACACTGTGCCACGCCCCTTTATCAGCAATGGATAGGCGACCTGTCAATCACTATCCCCCAAATCCCTGTGTCATATCTTCTTAGTTTCACAATAATTTTATAAATCATCGTATGGCCACACATTAGAGCAAGTAAAATTATACACTGACACCAAAAACTGTATTTGAAAAAATTACTTCCTTCATAATTTCACTGAGAAATTCGCCCCTGGCCACATACACAATGAATGTATTTGGGCGGGGCTAAAAGTCTTTTTGCAACCAGCCCTAGTGGGCAGTAGTGGAACTGCAGCAAAAGTTACTTCCTGGTCGGCTTCAATATGGCGTCCGGTTTCTGCCTGCTTGGTTACAACCAAAAACTAAGTAGCGGTATTAGCTAGTTATTAGATAGATGCCACGTAAATTACTGGGCAGATCAGGAGCATTAACAACAAGACAGTGAAACTGTGGTTAGGTGAATAAAAGACTCAATGTATAATAATTTAAATTACTCACATTGGATGTCTGTAATTTCATGTACCCATTTGTATGAGATTAGAATCTCTGTAATTTCTCTCCAACATTGTAGAGATGATATAGGCCTAGCCTAACTGTTAGTTGTACTTTAACTGGCATGGGGTCCCCCCATACCAACAGAGTGCTGGACTCAGAGCAGTATACAGCAGTGTGTAGAGACATTTCAGTGAAAGGCATGTTATTGTGCTCCAGGAGAATTAAAAAATTAAAATAAATAAATCAAATAGGGTATTTGTTCAAACATCATTCAAACATTGTTCTACATCAAAAAATAATCAATATATAAACATAACAAAACAGTAAACAGTATATTATAGATAGTAGGAAGGTTTCCATAGGTTTCCATTTGGACAGCGTTATATTTATGAAAAACATCAAGTAGTTTGCTCTGTAATAATCACCAAGGTCATCCCTAAAAAACACACACATACACACACACACACACACACACACACACACACACAGCAAAACTAAAAAATCTTCAATTAATCTGTGAATGCAGCCAGCTGATGGCCTGAGTTGGCACGTTGCCCATGTCTGCCAGAAGCTGTGTTACATCACCTGAAAGACTGTCACTGATAGTGTCAGTCAAACTTTCCATCGTGCCGCATTATGCCACCATGTTTAAATAAACACCACAACAACAAACCAGAGCAGCAACACTTCTGCCACAGTCTGTCGTGCAGTGCTGTGAATTGCATTTGTGACAGTGATATTTGGCTGTTGTGTGTCTGTATGCTACACATTTCCCATGAGAGTATCTGAGCCAGTCACAGTGGGATTGGTCCTGCTCTGGTGAATGGTGCATAGTGATGATGTCATCAGGGTTGGCGCAGCGGGTTGGCACTGAGGCTCTCTGCAGTGGGCGTCTGGGATACTCCTCCCTCAGCCAGGGGCTAGATTACCAAGATCTGCTGAGATCTGGTTTATTGAGAACAAATAGGAGGGAGAGGGTGACAGGAGTGTGTGTGTGTGTGTGTGAGAGAGAGAGAGAGAGAGAGAGAGAGAGAGAGTGGGTTCATGTGTTTCTACCTGTCTCTTTAGGTCTGAGACTCTAGCTGTGCTTATATCGTGCGTGTGTGTGTGTGTGTGCGCGCGCGCGTACACGTGCTCACATGTGTATGTGTCTGACATGGCTGTTAGCCTGTGTGTTGGTGCAGTGAAAATGAATCCAGTTTCAATGAAGGGTCCAGGTAATAGAATTGCACTGAGTCTGATAGACAGTCACTTCTCATAACAGTTCATCAGTGCACTGACTGCTCACCGTAAACAACAGAGAGAGAGAGAGAGAGAGAGAGAAAGAGAGAGAGAGATGGGTGGGGGTTATGGAGGTAGGGAAAGATGGATGATCGAAGGAAGAGGACAGACAGGAGGGATTCCATTCAGTTCAAATCATTATCTCACATCGAACCCTACAATTAAAACTTCTACATCTAGCATCAATAAATCATCACCACATTAATTTTGAAACATTAGTATAATTAACTGTAAACAAATAAGACTATCACTGAGAAGATTGGCAGGCTCTACCGGCCTCTGTGCGGCATTTTACATTGTGGGAAGTTTGCGATATTTCTTTATGGTACAAGGGGACATTACTTTATGGCACAGAACAGGAAGAGGGCACTGTTTTTCCAGAACAAACAGCTAAAGTTTTCAGAGTTTCTGGCAGATGGCTGAAAGAGTGAAAGGGTGGTAGAAAAAGCACTTCCTGCCATAAATTTAATCATTTAGGTGGCAAGGCCTTTAATATACAGTTTTTTGGGAGGGGGGGCATGGAGGCCATCTGACAGGGCGTGAAGGCCATAACTCAAATTCCAGGCTTTCAATCCTTGGAAAAATACGGGTGCATAGCTAAAATTTACAAAATACCCTTAAACTTTCTATAATCTATACAGAAAAAGAGAACGACTATAATTACATAAATCATTAACTGGATATTTATTCTGAATCAATTTGAATGACGAAGGTGGGAGAAATGATATTGATAAAGAAACCCATCTTCTGACTTTCATCCTTTAAAGTGTGTGATAGTACCTTTACCTAATGGCAAAAATAACTCCACTCATGCTGCGTTCATGGAACTTGGACATCAGAGTATCATCTGTAATGATAACATGCAGTTTATATCGTCAGCTCAGGAAAATGGTTGCTCTCTTCCTTGGTAAAGGCTGTGGAGGGAAATTCAGAGTTTATTCTACATGGACAATCTGAAAAAGTATTTGTACATCATTTATAATGGAGTGTTGAATTGTGTTTAGGGGTTACGGCGGGAGAGTAAGTAATTTACTCCTCGTTAAGCTAGCAGTAAGCTTGTGGTTAGCTGCTGCTTTCCAGATCACAGATACTGGCTCCATACTAGTGAGAAACAATCGTTGAAAAAGAAAAATCACACTCCTTATCATCACGAAAACAGACAAAAAGCTTACCTTTACCTTTTTAAATAACGCGAGGCTTTACCACCATGTAAACACTCTCTTCCATGGCTTTACTGTTTGCGGTTGTCGGTGAGTTGTTGCGATGGGTCGTGTTCTCCTTCAGTGGTGGTCTTTATTGGTTGCGTATCAAAACAAGACACGTATCTATGGTAACACTTAGTTGACAACCAATTCAAAGCTTTCACACCAAACCATGGCCTTGTTCCACTCAACTAAAGCAACAAGACATTACAGCCAGTCTGGGCATAAAGATTGGCAAATGGCCCTCCTTTTTAGCTGTAATGTCCCTTAAAAATTTATTTTAATGTGCTGCTTCCAGCACTAAAAAACAGGGCAACACTGGTTGTCTGTTTAACTGAATCATAGTATGTTATGTACACAAGGAAGATATGCTTCTGCTGTTTAATCCATGCAATCAATTACAATCCTGGCTTAAATTATTTTTTTAAATCCAGTGAATGCTCTCTTTTACAAGAGAGCGTTTTTATCTTCACCAAGGAAGGAGGATAGGACATATGGGAAATTTGGACATGACATCCTAAAAATCAAATCAGAAATCCCATTTTAAAGTGTTATGATAGGACAGAGGATTTCAACAGACTCTGCCTATCAGGGTGTGGGCTACGAGTATTGACTGAGAGCAAAGTGCCACTGTTCTGTCAACCAGTAACATTTCCCACTGAAAGACTAGAGGCATATCTATCATAACTTTCTCCACCCCACTGTTTTGTCATGAAACAGCTTGGAGATGCTTCTTCCTTTTTATAATGACATTTGCTCTTGTTCACCAAGCTGAAGAGACTTTGGAAGTGTACACAACCTCTTTCAAGTCAACACAGTTGTCACCAGATGGCCGTTTCCACACCCCACTACGCGCACACACACACACACACACACACACACACACACACACGTGCAAGCAGGATGGCGATGCCAGTGCCATAGGCTGAGGTATGGATTGTGCTGACTGCAGCCCTGTGCTGTAGCTCAGATGTCTGCTTGTCTCTGCTCTCCTCAGTGTCCTGTTGGGAAAGTGTGTGATAATACTCAGACTTATTTTGCCAGAATGGCAAAAAACTGTGATCGAGGCTTAGAATTGTGCTTTATGTCGGATATGTTGTAGCTACCTGTGCTTGATGCAGCTACCCTGCATCACCCTGCATACCCTGGCTCCAATCCATAAAACCACTGAGCATTTTGAGACCTGTCGGGGGTTATCACATGGGTTAGGATTAGCCTATTAAGTGACAGTAAAGTGCTGTATAATGGAAAGACCAGTGGCAATGAAGTGATAATGCTGTATAACATGGCAATTTGAGATGCAGAGAGAGACATTTATGGCACTAACCCATTTGCCTGTGGCTGCTCTGTTTCAGTCTGCATTCACTTGCTTTTGCCAGAATTTGGATGTGACTAATGGTTAGTATAGAGAGGAGAGAAAACTGGATCTGCTGTGGCCAAAACCATCACTTTAGATGTATTGTAAGTTAGATGTGAGTTATTGTAAGTTGGACGTGTTAGCATGTTCGGCTACATGCTGTGATGTAGTGGTAAAAGTGGTCAGGGAATTAGACTCCAGTCTGTGATGAACAGCTGTTCAATAATTGAGAATAAATCAACAAATAATTCCAACACATGAACCTATTGAAAATATTGAAACATATTAACATATACCATCTTTGTTGACAATAGCTTTGTTTTGAAGTTCCTATTCATGACTGTTTGTTTTGTACATAAAAAAATAACCTTTTAATCTCTGATACAGTTCACCACAAGGTATAGTATGTTGAATTAATGCAAATAATCCACAGAACATGGACATTACTGTACACCAGAAAACTTTCAGAGACAAGACTTCACCTCAGTTATATCAGTTTTATTCATGGCCACATAAGGCTGATGTGATTTGGCTCCTTCCTTGGTGCACCATGAGGCATGACACAAAGCCACATGTTTATATGCGTGTGTTGAGTTGCAATTCAGTGGTACTTTACATTTAAGAACAGTATATCTTATACAATATGGACCAACACTTATGTTTGCACCTGAGTGTTGGTTTTGTTGTACAGTCAGCAGTAATACTAATCTTAAGGTTTGAAGGATCAACAGCATTTGAAATAAACAGCAAAACAAGTGGACACACCCAGTCATCTGGACCTGTATAAGCAGTGTCATGCCAAAGCCAATAAAAACAGGTAGCAAACAGAACTGCATCATCAGTATCAAGAATACAGCATCATATCTGATGAAAAACATCAATACAGAGAAAAACAGACAGTCATGCTGTGATCTATGGTCTAAGGTCTAAATAGGGTGAAAAATACTCGCTTACACGTATCATAAATATTAAGATTACTAGGGCAGAGAAAGAAATATTTAGATAAAACCAGAATGACAGTATTTGCAGTATTTATTATAATGATATTTACAAAAAGGATCTGTATATGAAATTGTCATTAAGCACTTACCTTTATAAAATCCAGATTATGTTGTGACAACAAGTTACAACATTCTTCCTTAACAAAATCAATATTGAAACATGATCAGCTCTGTAAAATATCTTTGCTCTTGATTACAAATGTCCCTTGGCATGATACCAACACTGAGCAAATCAATAGCTGAGACTGGAGTTGATGTTACATGTCCTTAAAGTTAACAGCTCCAGACACTGTCAGACGATTTGCCAGAAATTTGTTGACAGAGCTGAGTAACTGAGACGAGGTGGCTGGTGTTGACAGACAGTCCGCTGTTTATTTAGTAAAACTTCAGAGGCGGCTTCACTTTGGGGAAGCAATTTACTGGTCAGCAGCCAGTCACATGTTGTTAAATGAGTTGCTATAAAGAACAACAAACTAATTTAGCCAATGGAGAGTGAGCGGGCAACAGGCCGAGGTCACTCACTGTGTAAATTCACTGCTACTGCTGGAGTCCAGTATTAAAGAAACACTGTTTGTTCGTCTTACATTGCGTGAGATGGAAATAGCTTTGCAGTCGGACAAACAACAACAAGACCAGCAGATGATAGTCATCTATTAAGCATTCACTGTGGTCACACTGTGTCATTGGCTTTGCTGACTGTGTGAGCAAGCCTGTGAGCATAATGGCTGTTTTGCTCTCAATAGGGCTGCTACTACAGAATTGGGCCAAAGTCAAGATCAAATGTAACGCATATCAAGTGTGTTGAGTGTATTTGTGCATATCATGCTGTATTTACACGGTCAACATAAATAACTACTTGTAGTACAAACATGCAGAACTCTGTTTCCAAATGTGCACATGACGTGTTCATTCCTCCAAGCATCGCCGCCACTGTGCATATGTTCATACACACATCCACATGCATGCAATCCTCTAGGTCTTGATGCAATTACACCTAATAGGATTTGCAGCCCTCTATTAGTAAACTGGAGTAATGACAGTTTTACCGGTGCCAAAGGTGAGGAAGCAAAGAAGGGAAACGAAGCAGAAATATTAGGCTATTCATAACCACACACTGCACTCTACCCTTACTGTACCCTTGTTGAGTGCATGATAATAGAATTAATGGCCTCACACTGCAGTTCACCCCAGGATTAAAGGGAAAGTACTCTGGAGGAAAGCAGTTTATTTTGAGTCAACATTAAGTATAGGAAAGCAGTTTTAGTGTGTTTATCCTGCAGGCCGTATTATTTAACAAAAGGGATTAACTAATATTACCCACTAAGTCAGAAAGTTATTTAGACAGTAATTTAGACAGCGTTTTACAGACAGCAGTTAATAAAGTTGTGCAGACATACAGGTTTCAACTTGTGTATTCTAAGACACAACACAAAGCCATTTTGGATGGAGTTTCCAAACTTTCAAACAGGCCAGAAGTCCTGTCATCAATAGCTAGCTTTTTTGAGACTTTTTGATTAAAGAATATGTTGTATATGGAAGAAATTAATGTTTTAATTTTTTTTTTCTAATTCCTTTAAAAATAATTTATGACATTTGTTTATACATGAAAGAAAGATTTTCCCATTTTATAAACTGATAATGATTGGTGTAATTGGTGTAAAAAAAAAAATGCTAATAGCTGAGGGTTCAGCCACCTGTGATGACCTGTCACACATGACTTAATACTTTTGTTGTTCTTGTTGAAAAAAGAGAACAGATTGGCCAAATAAATGGACATGGTAGCTGGTAACCAGGTATTTTTATGACTCAGCAGCAAACTGGAATGATTCTAGTTGTAAATTTTGCACAGAACAGCCAGCTGTGATGTATTTTATCATGCACAGCAGTGTTAGCAGAATAATTACTTCAGTTGGAAAGATGCAGCAGAGTTCAGTAGATCCGCTCCTGTTCAATAAAAAAAAATGTCTAGATAAAAACATCCCAGTTTTAAATTCTGATGCTGCAGGTGTAAGTCCTGCAATGTAGTATCTTTGTTCCCACAGCCCGATATTCCCTCAATGTCATTTTTTTCAAACACCATTTCAGATATTATTAACTCAAAACATTTGAGGACTTTATTAACTGATTTTGAGTGTCAGACACTGTGACGCCCCCATGGACCCTGTGATTTTACTGGTCTTGTACATTTATTGCATGTCAGACTGTGTGATGGGACCCAAGTACAAATCTCAATGTCAGCTTTGCCAGACTGTGTGAAACTGCTGTATGATAATAACAGGAGTTACAGTGCTGCTGTTTCAGGATAACTCAATGCAGTGTTAACATGTACAGTATGTAACCACTAATGGGATGGCTCCTGGTGTTTTGTGTGGTCTCGTTCGTTCTTTCCATCCTCCCTCTTTTTATTTGCCTTTATCCTTCCTCGGGGTTCCATTAACACCGGCCTTTTGGTTTGGTTGGAAAGACCACTCATTTCTTCCTTCTCTCAAGCGATCCCATCGACCAGTCAGAGGGGAAGAAACCGCCGGATGCCCCACGACACTCTGCTGCCTCTCGCTCTCTTTCATTAGTTTGGCGGTTGTGTCCCATTGGCTATAAAAGCTGGCTGTGGGAAAAAAGGCATGAAGCAATGACCAGAGGCAGGATGTCAGGCTGATTTCCACATTTCTTCCTTTCTCTTTTTGTCTTTCTCTCTTTCTGTCGTTTTTTTTCCCCTTTCCTCCAGCTTGCATCCTCCCTCTCTCTCCGTTCTTTATCTTTGGTTTCCTTTCTTTCAGTTGCTCCTCTCTCTTTCCTATCTCTTCCACACCTCCCTTCCACCTGTTTTTTCTCGCCCTTGCACTTGAATTCCCTTGTCTCTCTTTCTCAGCCTCTCTCGCTCCTGTCTGTCTCTCCCTCTCTGCCCTGTCTTCTCTCTCCTCTCTCATTCCTCGCTCTTCCCTTTTGTCCACTGTCTCTCTCTTTCCTTCCTTTTTTCTATCTCTGTCTTTTAGGTTTTATATGGGAGTCATGCCAGCATTAAATTGTATCTATTGGCACAAAATTACTCTCTCTCCCTCTCTCTCTCTGCTGTCTTTACCCCCGGTGCCTCCTCTTTATGGTGAGGCCGTGTTGCAGCACGCTGATGTGATTTATACAGTTCAATTCTTGGCCACAGCCAGGATCAACTCTTCTCATACACACATACACACAAGCGCGCGCGCACGCACACACACACACACACACACACACACACACACACGCACACATTGCACTTTTAAGACAGCGTATCAGCTCTGAAGTATTTCTGGCAGATGTATGCAGTGTGAATTGGTCTGTCTGACCCTTTCAGTTTCCTTTGCTTACAGTCATAAGGACGCTGCATGGCACTGTGTTTGTGTTTTGTGTGTGTACACGCACGTGTGTGTGTGTGAGAGAGAGAGAGACAGAGAGGGGGGGGGAGAGAGAGAGAGAGAGAGAGAGAGTGCGTGAGTGATCGAGGTCTATTGATATAATTCTGTCAGTCTGCCCAGAGTCCACAGGGGAGCAGGAGAGCCGTCATGGAGGCCAGTTGCTTTGAAGCTCTGGACTCTCCCTGTTGGTCACATGAGAAGGGAGATCGGCTGTTTTAAAGGTGCAACATGAAGCATTTTTTTAAACCTCCTCAATGCCAAATAATTAACAATGATACCTTGGTATAATTAACATATGAGACAACTAGAGAAGATGATTAGTAGCCTCGATTTCACAGTAGTAGTGATGAAAAAGATTTTTTCATTGGCTTTTAGCTCCTTCTACCATCCGCTGCTGCCAGAAACTCGGAAAGCTGTGTTTGTTCTGGAAGAACAGCGCCCTCTTTTGTTTTGTGTCGTAAAGCAATCCTGACCAGTCTGTCTCACAATGTAAAATGCAGTGTGTAGAGACTGGTAGAGGCTGCCAGTCTAATCAATTTGTTTTATTTGTTAATGGTAACTATGCTAATAGTTCAAAATTTATTTAGTATTAATTTAATAATGTTGAAATAATACACATAGCACCTTTAATGGGAGCTCTGCCGTCACTGCCATCTGATGTCTTTATAGCTTGCTATATTTATATTTATTTATATATAAATTCTTTCCTTCTTACTTTTTTCTTTCTTTAATCACTACAAAGGGTTCTACTTTCTGCACACAACAGTTTAAGTTGATTGAAGTTAATCATACTCAGACTCAGATGGCGACCCCCATCATCATAATCCAAATTCACTTTGATGCCAGAATTGCCATGATTCTCCACTGGGTCAATTACTCATCCCACCTCTAAAGCCTTCATCATGGAGGAGCACATGAGCAATCAGATGTGTGAAAATAGTTTCAAGAGAGTTTGATGGTGCTCAGTTGATCTATGAAAAATTCCGGTGGCCAGTGAAGTGTTGAATAGCGGCTGTATGCGGTATACAGCCGCTATTCAACACTTCACTGGCCACCAGAATTTTGCCTGCAGCATATTTTCTCAATGCAAACAAGGTTGTTCTATGTGGAGAAAATTGCAAAAACTGACTTAATTTTCCAGGTCAGTGTTGGCCTTTAAAGCTCAATTATTTAAGAAAAGCCAGAGCATTGCATTTGTAATGTTGGTGGTATTTAAACCCATCTTGTTAATTTTCTCTTTCATATTTCCATTGCTGTAAATTTTTTTAACTACAGAAAGTTGACTGGCTATGATGCACTTTTCCCTCAACGTCTTGCTTTACACACACATACATGGCTATACATTCGCACTAGATTCCCAGTCCAACCAGAGTCTTTAAATGGTTGCTAATGAGCAGCTTCGTTAGCAGTGGGGTTGGGGTCATTGCTCAAGGGCATCCTGAATTAGTCATTTTTGAGGGAGGAAGTAGTTAAGTAATTGTTTTTCCCTCCTCTCTTGCCCTCTTCTCTCTTATTTTCTTCCTCCTTGGTACCAACATTTGCTCCTTGACCTTAATTCTGATAGAGATGGTGAGCCACACCGGAGGAAGGGAAGGTCAGCGGGCTATTAATAGTAGTACTGGGAAAAATGGAATAAATTGTCTTGTCTAGGGAAACAGTCTAGTTGCCTTGTTCATGCATGTAATGCACATGTGTTGTGGAGAGACAACAGAGGCAGAGAGGGAAACACATTACAAATATTTATGTTTCTCCACTGTTGTCTGATCTTGGCCACACTGCTTGTGCTAAACAGACAGCTGTGGGCCCTGAAATTCCACTTTTGCAGCATGAAAGCAACTTGTAGATTTACATATAATTGGTTAATTTTGTGTTTACCACCTCAGTGTGATAAATGTGACAAAAATTTACAATTTTTTTTTTACAAACTTAACTGCTGCTCCTCTCCATTCCCATCATGATCATTTTTGTCTTTCTCTCTATTATGGATCACTAATAGCAGCACTGGAGCACAAGATGTTGAGGGTATATTTTTATGAGACCAGTTAAAATTAGAGATAGGGCACCCTGGCTCCTGATGCTTCATTTGTTATTTCCTTTGCAAGGTCAAGCAGAAGAGGTTATCTCAATGCTCAGAGCTCAGACTAGGAAAAGCAGCACTGCTTCATTTCATTCTGAAATGGCACAGGTGACAACCTTGTCTCTCTAAAATGTCAGTACAGCATTGTTGTTAACATGACAGCCATGTGTTTTGGGGTTATAATAATAATACTCTGATAATAATAATCTGAGCTTGTCAGTAGCAAAAGCAATCGCTTTTAGTGGACGTACTTTGACGCAGACAAGTTGCCCTGTTGAATTACGTTGCAGCCGTTTTGCAGTTGCTGGTTATATCGTTTTCGTTCAAAATTGGACCGATTCCAAAAGTTTTTGTCCTTAGTAATCATTTAGATCCCAAAAGGTGACAAAATGGGGACAATTTTTAAAAATACTGGAATATTCTTTAAGGTTATTGGGTTTTGTAAGGGTTTCATAAGCTCAAATGTGGTATAATTTTTTCAGCCAATAGAGGACCATGTAATCATTAAAGAAACTATTACCTCCAAAAAGCAATTTAAGTGAAGAGCTTGAAATAGATAATGACTGCAATGATATTCAGCAAAATTTTAAACAGACAGACAGACAAACAGAAATATGTTTACATAAACTATAGTTTGTAACATACTATATCAAACATATTTCACACCATATCAAACATATATTACCCAGGCATGCATACACTCTAGGACATAAGTGCAGTGCAGATACAATAAAGCAAAAATACTTGTGCACCAGTCATGAATTCAACATGGCAGTAAATTTAGGGCTGCTATGACAGAGGGCACAAAACTCCTACCAAAGCGCACTCTTTCCCTTCATTACCTTAAGCATTCTTTTTAGATGGAGTATCACATTTAAAATTGAAATGAAACCGATACTGAAATCGAAATGACAGTTTTCACCATAATGTACCGTGGAAACGAGTTCTCTAATACAACCATGAAAAAGGCAGAAATTAACACTGAAAAAAGACCATCTGCAACAAATGCTATTTCTCCAAAACTATGAAACAAATAACTATTAAAAACATTCACTACCAACCACACAATGCAAACAGCCCAATGCAAGATTTACTGGTCAGATGTCCATGACAGATTCATCCCACAAAACACCTTGAAAGTGTGCATCACTCCGAGGCCAGAAATAACTCATGTATGACCTGGTGGGGGAAACATCTTTATCATCATTAAATCAAAACAGAGAAAAAGAGATGCTGCTAAACCAGCAGGATCCCCCAGAAATTAAACCGGTTCTCTAAAAAGACCATTTGAATTCTGACCGGGAAATACAAAACCTCTCCACTAAAACCAATATCTAAATATTTTGATGCTGACTCATCCCGTCTTTCATTAGCAAAGAAAACACTACAACCACATCTACTATTACTATGCTCATTTGTCTTCATTTGCTGTGTATAATCAAAAGACTCTGAAAGCTTCTCTGATTAGTGTGCCCTTTTACTGATTAGTGATAGTCAAGAAAAGTCAGAATAGGAGAGTGGTGGATAAGTACAGGGGAAACAAGTGTAGAACCAACAGTCTGGACTATCCTGACTGTTACTGTAAGGTTCAAACATCTACAGTAATGCAGCAGCATCGCAGAAAGCATGTAAAGACTAGCAGTTGTACAAATTCTAAATGTGTTATAAGTAATAGTTGTAATATGTACATACCATAAAATTGAGTAAATAATAATTAAATAATTAAATTATTTAAATTAAATAATTGCTATCATCATCATAATCATCTAGATGCATTTCATCACAATGGTTGAAGTGCAGGATTACCCGGGAAAGTATAAAGACACAAAGGAAAAATTTATCAAGAATATAAGAACTATTCATTACAGGATTGTGAGCCACATCCTGTAGTTTGTGTTTTTTCTTTTTTCCCCCAGAGGGCTAATAGCGGCAGTGCTCTAAATAGTTAATGAGTGACAAAGTCCTCCATTTGAGCTACATCCTCAAACTATTTTTGGTATAGAGATGTCATGTTTTAGGACACTTGAGAAGTAGGACATTAGTA
>OMKZ01055820.1:5593-19301 GCA_900302535.1 Neoniphon sammara
AGCAACAACCGCAGCTGGTGCCACAACCACAGTAGCAGCAACAACTGCAGCAGCAACAACAACTGTAGCTGGTGCCACAACCGCAGTTGGTGCTACAACCGCAGCAGCAACAACTGCAGCAGCAGCAACAACCACAGCTGGAGCTACAACTGCAGCAGCAGCAACAACCACAGCTGGTGCCACGACAGCAGCAGCAACAACTGCAGCTGGTGCCACATCTACAGCTGGAGCTACAACTGCAGCAACAGCAACAACTGCAGCTGGAGCTACAACCACAGCAGCAGCAACAACTGCAGCTGGTGCCACAACCGCAGTTGGTGCTACAACCGCAGCAGCAACAACTGCAGCTGGAGCTACAACCACAGCAGCAGCAACAACTGCAGCTGGTGCCACAACCACAGCTGGTGCTACAACCGCAGCAGCAGCAACAACTGCAGCAGCAGCAACAACCACAGCTGGTGTCACAACCGCAGCTGGTGCTACAACTGCAGCAGCAGCAACAACCGCAGCTGGTGCCACAACTGCAGCTGGAGCTACAACCGCAGCAGCAGCAGCAACAACCACAGCAGGAGCAACAACTGCAGCTGGTTCTACAACCCCAGGTACTGTCACAACCGCAGCAGGAGCAACAACAGCAGCTGGTGCTACAACTGCAGCAGGAGCAACAACTGCAGCAGGTGTTACAACTGCAGCAGGAGCAACAACTGCAGCTGGAGCCACAACCGTAGCAGCAGCAACAACTGCAGCTGGTGCCACAACCGCAGCTGGTGCTACAACTGCAGCAGGAGCAACAACTGCAGCAGGTGTTACAACTGCAGCAGGAGCAACAACTGCAGCTGGTGCCACAACGGTGGCAGCAGCATCAACTGTTGCTGGTGCCACAACTACAGCAGCGGCAACAACCAAAGCTGCAGCAACAACTGCTTCTAGTGCCACAACCGCAGCAGCTGCCACAACCACAGCAGGAGCAACAACCAAAGCAGTGACAACAACCAAAGCAGCAACAACAACCACTGCTAGTGCTGCCTCCTCTGCAGTCAACATCAAAATGGGTTTCCTTATGGTCACAATCTTTGTTACAACAAACATGTTTCACTGGATTTGTTGAAATCAAAGATTATTATTTGTCTTTACTGATGATGTTGAGGTCTTTTTTATTCTTTCTATGGTATTTATTGTGTGTGTGCATCTGTGTGCTTGTGAGAAGCAGAAATTAACTGATAGTGGAGAATTTGTAATATTGGCCATAATGTATTTTTGACTGAAATTGTATTATTTATAAATTATGAATTTAAAATGAATAAAGTAAGGATTTTTTTCTCAGATTTTTTCTCATTCACTTATACAATATATTTGGGGCTCCTGCTAATCCCCATAAACTACCACACAGATGTTTAAACGGATGTTCATTATTAGTAAATTAATAATATGGGGATTGAGGGAAGGCCCCTTTAAATAGTCTGGAAGTGGTCTTTAAACATGACTTAAATGGGATTCTAAATGAAACGGCATCTGATTTTTATGAAATATATTTATGCATAGTTTTTGAGTCAATATGAACTTATGAACCTATTTGTTTAGTTAGTGACATATAGGCTATAAGTATCATGTGGTCAAGTAAAATTCAATTCAATATAAACTCAAAGCCTTCCTTGATCAAGCGTGTAAGAATTTGGACCGACTACAGAGAAGATATTGAGGAGTAACTGTGTGTTTCTTTATAGTGACTTAGCAAAATAAACAAAGATTACTGCCAAACATGGCAGAACTAGACAAACCTAAGCTGGGCAGATTTCACACTAATGACTGCAAAGAAAACAACGAAGCATAGACCACATCTGCAAGACATGGTGCATGTGCAGTGTGATAATTTGAACGTGCCATTCAGAATATATTAGTTGGCTGCTTATCTGTAACTTATCCTAACATCAGCATACAGTACAAATGTGGTCTGTAGAAGTAGAGCATGGAGCAGAGCATCATCAAACTGTGTCCTCTTTGCTGCTGCTCCTCTCTGATGTCATAATGTTTAACTATGACCAAAATCTTAACTCTAACCTCAACCAAACTGTTTCAAGTGATGAACAGATGAAAATGCAGGACTCTGTTTTTGCTACTCTCACATCATCCTTTCCTGGAGCAGAAACATAATGGTCTTATTATGTCCACAATACCGATCAGTGTTTCAGAGTTCATATTGATTCCCCAAAATATTACTGTGAGAATGGGTTGGGTTTAATGAACGCCATCAGAGTGACATCCCTACTCACATTAACTGATGGAGAGCAGTATGTTTAATTCCCACAGAATCTCTGAATTTGGATCTTTGTGATAAACAATGCCAAAGAAGAGCTGAAGTCAATCAGAAAAGGAACTGATACTCAGTTCCCACTAAATTATCTTTTGAGATCACATGTAACTATCTCTTTGTGTGTGTGTGTGTGTGTGTGTGTGTGTGTGTGTGTGTGTGTGTGTGTGTGTGTGTGCATGTGTGCGTGTGTGTGTGTGTGTTACTAAATGCCATCATACTGACGTCCTTGTACTCATACTGGAGAGCAGTGTGTTTAACTCCCACAGAATTGGTGTACACACAACACACACGCGTGCGCACGCACACACACACACACACACACACACACACACACACAACAAACTTAACAACAAACACTCCACTTACAGAAAATATTGTAATATCCATGAATGGCCAATAATCTTAACTATGCATAAAGATTATTGTTTGAAATAAACATTTGTGTTAGCAGCACTAAAGGCAAGAGTAATTTTATCCTTTTCTCACCTCTTCTGTAGATTTCTTTTGGCAATGACTGTAGTGCAGTGGTTTTCAAATGTTTTCCATTTGAAATTTTGTCATAGGGACCCTGGAAAGATATTTTGGTTTGTTAAGTATTGAACTGTTAAAATGTAAAACGTAAACATTGGCAAATAGATTGAAAATAGTGAAATTAAAACTTAAATTTTTTTGTATTGTAACACTTTCTATTTAATCAAATTATTGGCCTGGTGAAATTTAATTTCTTCCTCCTGCAGACTCCTGGAAAGCTCCTCATGGACCTCAGGGGTCCCCTGACCTCACTTTGAAAACCACTGCATTAGTGTACACTGCTACTTAGAATAATGTGTCCTACTCTTCACACTCTAAAATAATGTGATTAGGGCCGGGTGATATGGACAAATCAAATATCACAATATCTCTGTCTGAACACCTCAATGTTGATATTGTGACCATTTTGGAGTGGTCACAATATGCTTTCTTAAGATATCTACACACACAGATTTTTGATAAACAATCCTTAGTAATGTGGATATAATATAATGATATATAATGATATAATGATATAATGATATAAATAAAACTGCCTGGAGTTGAATGATTGAGTGAATCAACTAAGACTGAAGGCAAGAAGGAAGACAGAAGACAAAGCCCTGCCCCCACCCCACTTAAGCCTTTATAAATGGTGTGTAAGCAATTGAGTTAGTAAACAGATGCTTTCTGACACACTATAACATTGGTAGCCACATATAAATAAGCAGTAAATTCACTGCTTTTGGAGATAATTGTTTGACACGCTGCTCAAAATTGTAAATCCACAATTTAAAACATGTTTGGATCTATAAATGTTAAAAATGTCCTTAAATGTTCTCCGTGCTCCCTTTATGAGGCCTGGTAGAAAGCATCTTGTTAAAGTGATGGTTCACCCATTTTGAAAAACTTAGTATTATTTCACTTACCCCCTTGCTGTTATGTAGGACAGTGTCATTGAGGTGTAAAGTACTTACCCGCTAACATTCTTAAAAATAACTGCCTTAATCCACTCCACTTGATAAATAAACAAAGTGTGGGTTTGATGATATGTGTCAGAATTTTTATAATCCAAAATGGCGTAAAAAAACAGAACTTGAATGGATCATTTGGATTGGAACGGATCCATTCAAATTTTGTGGTTCTACCGTTGATCAAAATGGGTGAACTATCCCTTTAAAGGTTTATACTCGCCTATATACAGTAAATGCTTCATTGGCTGGAGGATTTACAAGATTGTAAAGAATCCAAAGATGGCTTAATATTGATCACATTTTTGTATTAATGCATAATTATGGAATTTCTATGTTGAATTGTGGTTTTATGGATAATGTTAGCTATGGCCCTCATTAAAAGAATAGGCCAATTAGCCTTGCAGCTGACCGGAAGTTGCTAATTTCAGGGACGTTATCCTTCTGCATTTGTAAAGCAATTTGGTTTGGTCATTAGCCTATCACAGCTTGTAAACTTTCAGTCTGACGTAGGCAAACAAATGCAGTCTATAGTCTAGCAGGAGCCAGGGCAGTCTGTCCCCCTTCCCCACCAACAGAGCCTATCTCTACAGTAAATGACAAGTCTATTTTGGAAAGGAGGCAGCACCGAAGTAGGCACGTCAGCTATTTGGCATGGTGAGGTACCGGAGAAGAAAGAAAAAATAAGTGTAGTCAACCGCCCACTGCAGGAGACTGGGGGATGTTCAGCCATCCTGGATTTACAACCATTTGAAGGATATTTGAGCACAGGAAAGATATTTTTGGTGAGATTTTTTCAAAACAAACTGGAGTATCATCCGAAAATCCGAGCAACCAACTGACGTTTTTGCCCACATGTTTCAGCGCCTGTTGTACCTGAGTGTGGCTGAAGACTCAAGGTGAATAAGCAGGCTGAAAATGATGCCTTTCCTAATAACAAAATAATAATAAGAAAAGAAGCTAATGAAAATATTCTATTTGAAAGTTGAACCAGCATACTTCAATTTGATTATACTACATAGGTAAATGGAACAGTTAGGCTACTTTCATACAGTGTTTGGCTAGCATAATCAATGCATGATTTGGGTTAATTTACAGCTTTCGGTTTTCGCTAGGTTATTATTTAACTGTGCTACCTCTGTTTTTATTTTTATTTATTTTTTTCTTACAGTTTTACATATATAAACTCTGCCATAATTATTAAGAAAATTCAGTTAGCTCAAGACAACTGACATTGTGAAAAATGAAGTTTGTTTCTGGAGTGGGAGCGTTATCAAACAGCTGATGTCCCTTCACTACTACAAATGGCAATGGACAGAGACGGGGGCTGACAGCTGAGGTTATTTTTGGGACAGGCAGTTCAAGCGACTGAGGTGACAAAGCTGGCAAATGTCACCCTTTGAAAGGCACATATCTGCTCTATTTGACCTTGTTATAGAGGAATTTATTCATTGTGTGTCATTTATTTATTACTTTATTGTTGAATTGGCAGCACTGCATTTTAAAGAGTTGGATCAGTGTCTGCAGGGCCAGAACAGGGGTTTGGCGACTGAGACCTACTGCCACAAATAAATATGACATCTCAGTTGTGTATTTTTGTTTATGTGTATTTTTATGACATTATACACATATCAAAACATGTCATTTGTTATAACGGACTGGGCTGCAGATTGCAGTACTGATAATTAACTACAACATAAAACAAACCTTGTGTGTTTCCTTTTTCACTTGATCTGTGGCCAGGAACTGGTTGCTGTGACACAAAATGTGGACATGTAAAAAATAGCCTAGTCTAGGCCTAATAATTTTATTGCTTATGTTTGCTTGAGCATTCCTTAAATTCAATATAAAATAGTGACAGAAATACTGAGATATTTGTCCTACATATTTAGTTAAACCCAATGTTATTAATCATAGCAACAAATTAGTGTCTAGGCCTAAATTACCTCATTTACTTACTTTGTTTTCTAGTGTGTAAATTAGCCAGTACATCTATCACCTGTTCAACTAACAGCTGTGACAACACAGTGAAATGAGTTTGACAAATGTGACACATTACATTTAAGGTTGCCTATTATTTCCCAAAATTTCCCCCTAGAATTTCAATTAATCTTCATGCTTTCTTTGGACACAGGAACAAATAATGGATCAGAACCTGTTTGGAGGAGCCCCTAGGTTTCTTACAAGGCCAAAGGCATTCTCGGTGTGTGTGGGCAAGGATGCAACCCTGAGCTGCACCATTGTCGGCAGCCCGACCCCGCTGATCACCTGGGAGAAGGAGAAGCTGAAGCTGACTTCTGGGGGCCGCTTCAAGACCGTGGAGGATGGAGATGTGTACCGTCTCACCATCTATGACTTAACACTGGAGGACAGTGGCCAGTACATGTGCCGGGCCAAAAACAGTGTTGGGGAGGCTTATGCTGCTGTGACCCTCAAAGTGGCCCTGCCAACAGAGATGGTGCAGAGGGCCCCTGTTTTCATGGTAAAGCCCACCTCTGCACGTGTGGGCTTGGGAGGCGATGTGGTTTTCCATTGCCGGGTCGCAGCCCACCCTGAGGCCAACTTTGACTGGGAGAAAGATGGGCGCTACTTGGGGGAGACGAACCGCATCAAGATTGTTTCAGACAGCGATAGCAGCTCTTTGAGGATCCAAAGTGTACGCAACCTTGACAGTGGCACCTACACCTGCAGGGCCCAGAACTCTGTGGGCCGAGCAAATGCTGCTGCCGCTCTTGTTGTGGACGCCCAGGATTCTCGCCACCTGGGTACAGATAAAAACACCTCCCTCCTCTCTCACCTACAAAAACGCAAGGAGGAAATGAAGAAGGACATCTCCATCTATCGCACTGAAGACAGCAGTTCCTCAGTTTCATCCTCCACAACCCACCTCGCAGATGGTTTGAGTGCTCTGAGTCTGGAACATAACCTCAGGACGTCCACGCTGGCAAAGCTCCCGAAAGGTGTGTTCACTCGTACCTGCACAGTGACAGAGGGCAAACATGCCAAACTCAGCTGCTTTGTGACTGGTCACCCCAAGCCACACATCATCTGGAGGAAGGATGGCACCAACATCAGCGAGGGCCGTAGACATGTCATTTATGAGGACCAAGCTGAAAACTTCATCCTCAAGATCCTCTACTGCAAGCAGAGCGATAATGGCCTCTACACCTGCAATGCAACCAATATGGCTGGGCAGACCTTCAGTGCTGTGCTGGTGATTGTCAAAGGTAAGCTTTCAAAAATTAAATGCATCACTGTTAAGAAAAGACAGTCTTTACAATTTAGGTGCATTTATGTTACTAAAATCTCACATAAATGTTCATTGAAATTCCTTGACAATATGTCACTTAATGATAACAAACCACTTGTACTGACCTGGGGCTGAGCAATATATTGATATTATACCTTATAACTTCTATGACTTGTAGCTTCCAGTGCTACAAATTTAGTTCCAGTGGTACCGTTTTACTTCTAAAAGATTTAGACTACACATTTTTGTTTTACATAATAAAAAGACTAAATGATGGTGTATTTCTACAATTTCACATTTTCTCTTGCAGTGGTGGTAATTTCCTTGCTGTGGTTGTGCACCACTGCAAAATGAATATAGAGAAAACACTCTTATTTGATTCCTCCTACTTGGTCATCATATCCACATTACTAATGTTTTTTTTTTTGTCTTTTTGTTTTTTAAATCAAAAATCTCTTGTGTGTAAATATTTTATGAAAGATTCAACAGTCATCCCTACAATAGCAGAAAAAAAGTGATATTGAAATATTTGGTCAAAGATATTGTGATATTTTATTTTGTCCATATCACCCAACCCTACATTATGTTTTTATTGCTGTGAGAAAATCTTCACTTAATGTTCAGAAACATCTACTTGAATTAACTGTAACATAACTATTTCAGCATATATAACATTACAGAGGCACTCTTTGAGAGACAGCTTCCCTTCCAATGTTTACACATAGCCTATTTTTAACATGTACCAAAGAATTGAAAGAAGACACTGACACAGGTAACTGCTGTAAATGCTCTCAGACTCACTCTACTTTAGGGAAGTGAATCAGTCTTGGACTGACCATAGCATTATTTTGACCCCAACCAGAGTGGGGCTTTTCACAACGTGGTTGAATTTAGGTTCATGCTATGAAGGAGGGTGTTATGTTGCATCTATTTTCTGCGGGTGATGAGTAGTTCACAGTTGCTATGATGGTCACTCGCTTGCTCACGTTGTGGCCCCTGCGCACCACTGGCAGTATGACTATGAGAAATTGGCGAGGACGCAAAGTTATCAATGACAGTTGTTAATCTTCCTCTCAATTTGTTAGTGAGAGCTGTGTCACTGATGAGCCTGGCCTGTTGATGCAAGAAAATGGATATCTCAGATGCCTGCCTTGTAATTTGTGGTTGTGCAGGATTTGATTAGAGGCTTTGCAATGGAAAGGTCTATACCCCTCTGCCCTTTAAATTTTGGAGTTCCTACTAACATCAGATCATTTGATAACCCCAGTGTGCAATAAGCACCTCTGGTAAAGGTCATGGAAAGCTACTTTCAAGTGTGCAGCTCACCAGTACTGCAAAACACATATTGAAATTTATTTTTATTTTTTAAATTGAACAATGATGTACACCAATCTCATTTAAAAAGTGGATTATATATTGTTTACATTACCTTACTCCACAGTGCAGCAACATTTGAGCACTTACTATTCTGAATGCTAATGAAACAAATGAATGGCTTTTATAGGCCGTTCGTCTTTGTGTATTTATGTGGTCAAAGCTGACTAGATTACAAGCCAAGGTTCAGTCTTGGAGTTGTACTATATTTCACATACTTTGATCCTCTCTAGTGTATGATTAGTTATTTTGTGGAACCTGTTATTCTCTAAGTGAAAATATTTAATTGCCAAAACAGCTCAATCATTTTTTAGAAGGTTCCCTGCTCTCTAGGGAGTGTAAATGTTAGTTTTATTTTATGTGAATACTTTGAATGATATACTGAACCCATAGACATGTCCCATAACTCAAAGAGGCGTGCCGCATGTTGCAACACTTGTTTCCTGAAGTAGACTGAACAGTTGGCTTGGACACAGAGTATTACGTTATTGATGGATCACGGATATGATTTGAAATTGTAACCCCGGTTTGTGGTACTTAAGTCGTGTACAACACATTAGGAAATTATATTACATTCTCCTTTGAATTACTGGGTTTTAACAAAGCATTTATTTCAGTTATACTACATTTTTTTGTACATATGGAACATATAATGTGACTATTTTATGTTAACTTTAACATAATCTGATGAGCAGGTTGGCACCTTGCATGGCAGTCTTATCATCAGTGGAAGTGGATATGAATGGGTGAATGTGAGGCACACATTGTAAAGCGCTGTGAGTAGTTGTTATATAAATGTACTCCATTTACCATTTACTATTCTGTAATCCTACATTGTATCAGAGCCTAAGGTGCCATTCAGGAGGAAGCTGCAAGATGTGGAGGTACAAGAGAAAACATCAGCCATGCTGATGTGTGAGGTGCCAGCTTCTGCCACCCAGGCCAGCTGGTTCATGGAGGAAACACGACTAGAGCAAAGTGCCAAGTATCACATGCAGGAAGAGGGCACCCTACGTCGCCTCACCATCCACAATGTCACCACCAATGACGATGCTGTTTACATCTGTGAGATGAAGGAGGGAAGCCGCACAGTGGCTGAGCTCACTGTACTGGGTATGAATGAGACATTTGTTCATTGTTTGAGCATTGTTTAACTGTTAAAAGTTGAAATTGTGCAGATGGAACCCATTTCGCTCCTGGTCCCTAGCAACTTTCCTCTGTCCTCAGTTGCCTCCTCACTTTGGCATCATTTACACTTTTCCAGTGTGTCAAGGCTGTTTTTCTTTGAGTAATGTCTACATCTCTTTGTATCCCAGGCAACATTACCAAGAAGCTTCCCCGGAGGACAGTTGTTCCAGTCAGTGATACCGTCATCTTCTGTGTGGAGCTGGAACACCCTTGTCCAGATGCCTACTGGACCCGCAACGGCGAGAAGCTGAAGGAGGACTCACGGGTTTCCATTGCCTGCGTGCTCAGACAATACACACTTACCATCAGAGACTGCCAGGCAGATGACTCAGGAGAGGTGGCTTTTGTGGCTGGAGACTGCAAGACCTCCACTCGATTCTCTGTCACTGGTGAGGATTAGACCTCCGTCAAATATTATTTTGAAATAATTGTGCTGTTGACCTGCTTGCGCTACCAAGCATGAGGTAGTGTTTACAGAATCAGGATAGTGTCAGGTAAGTCTTCTATCACAGAAAAGTAAACTAAACTGACTTAATACTGTTTTGGTGAATATCACCAAACTCATTTTGTTGTCCTATGAAGCAAACCCCACCCATCTTTGACCTTTGTAGGATAAAACAAAATATAAAACATTATTTATGCAGTCTATCCATCCAGATACTTCCTGTATGATTTGGTGATGTCTCCAGTCTGCAGGGGTCTTCCCTGCTGTACTAATAATGCTGTACTCATCTGACCAGACAAAAAGCATGGCCCTTTCACTCCTTCTGCTCTAGCTGCAAGAAAGCATCCTCCCGATCCCCCAGTTGATGCTGTGGTGCAGAACAAGACCGACTCATCAATCACCCTTCAGTGGTCACCTCCTGATAGTGACCGCCCTGTACCCATCAAGGCCTACATCGTGGACAGGAGGAAGGTGGGCACTCAGACATGGCAGAGGTGCAGCACTACAGAAACCATTACGTCAACGGAAATCACCATCTGCAACTTCACTGAAGAGGCCAGCTACCAGTTCCGTATCTCCGCAATCAACGACTTTGGCCAGAGCCCCTACCTGGAGGTGCCTGGAAGCTTCTATCTCGGTAAGGCTGATGTCGCCATGGGATTTCTCATTCCTGACCTAAGTCTGTTTTGAGATGTCTTTCCTCATGTCTGGTGTGTCTGTCTTTGTCAGAGCCCACAGCAGAAGTGAGGAAGGGCCTGATGAACAGTGTTGCCATCTCTGGTGAGGAGGCTTCTCTCTCCGTGGAATTGTCTGCTGTTTGTTCTGGCTTCTGGTCCCTAAATGGCCGCCTCCTGCGCAGTGGAGCCGAGTACCTCATCACCAGGTCCAAGAACATGCACACCTTGGTCATCCGCTCTGTGTCCATGGATCTAAATGGAGCTGAAGTCAAGTTTGTGGGTGGAGGCTCGGAGACCAGATGCATTTTAAGTGTGAAAGGTATGCACTTGACCCCGGCCACTGAGACTGCCTAAATCCTTTTGATATAGTTTATTTACTTTTATGTTGGGATTCTCTACCCATTTACATCAACAACAACAACAGCCCTCCTCATTATTCAGCATCTAAGCTAAGACTACATGGCTATTTACTGTAGGACCCATTTACATGTTTTTCCATGAGAAGCAAATCTGTTATACTTACTTGCCACCTCTGTTTGTAGCCCCTCCTGTTAGGTTCATCAAGTCAGATCAGACGGAGCTGGTGACCTGCAGTGCCCAAGCCACAGCTCAGCTGACCACTCAGGTGTCAGAATACGATGCACAGGTGTGTGTGTGATGGGAAAGTACCTCATTTCCAGTTTTATCTTTTACTTTCACAGATTCAGTAATTAACTTTAACCTCACAAACATTTGTCTATTTTTTTTGTTTGTTTTCTATTCTTTTGTTTTGTTTCTTCAGGTCATTTGGATGAGGAATGGGCGGGAGGTGAAAGTGGGGAAGAAGTATGAGTATGTGGTCATAGACCGCAAGAGGACCCTCATGGTACACAACGTTACAGAGGAGGACGTGGGCATCTATGAGTGTGTTTTAGATGGTGACAGAATGTCCTTGCAGCTTGCCCTTAAAGGTATACTCACTGAAAACCACTGACACAGTTTACTTTCATATATATGATTTTAATGCATGTTAAAATAAACCATCTGTGCACCGTGGAGAATGTTTTAAAATGTGTTCTACTCACTAGTTTTCTTACTGACCCGTGAATCATAACGTTTTGCCCCCTGCTCCGTGCAGAAAGGAGTGGATGAAGGGAATTGCGCTCACAGTGTGCAACAAGCACAGTTTCC
Source organism: Neoniphon sammara (assembly GCA_900302535.1). Lineage (NCBI taxonomy): Eukaryota > Metazoa > Chordata > Actinopteri > Holocentriformes > Holocentridae > Neoniphon > Neoniphon sammara. The sequence continues at coordinate 17,490 of OMKZ01055820.1, forward strand.
AGCTTACGTAATGCAGACAGCCTCTCTCATACCACGTGATACAACATGATCAGCTCTGATGGCTGCTAGCAGGTGCTTATGAGCCATCAAACAGGAAAGAACTCTCTGTCATCATGTAATCAACTCCAGTTTGACCCTGTTCCCCAACTCATGCTCGCCCCACGCTGAACACTCCCCCACTTCCCCACCCCTACCTCCGCCCCCAGGCCATAGGAAAATTTAATTATTATTATTTGAAAGAGATTTAAAGAAAATATCACAAATCCTCTTTCGGTCACATATTTTCCACCTGCAGTATTTTTTTTGTTTTGTTTTTATTTTTTGTATTTTATTTTATTTTTTTTTGGTAAAATAACCATGTCTATTGCAGTGGTCATCATAATGGTCAAGCAGTTTTCATGTGGTTTTCACAGAACAGACTTTCCAGAGAAAATGCCATGTTATAAAAACATCTCTACATTTTTATGTAGTATATTTTTTAGAGCAAAACAAAACAACAACCTTAATAAAATCTCTTTTTCTATAAGATGAACCTGCCAAATTTCTGAACAAGCCTAGAGGACCCATGGGAATGGCATCAGTTCTCAAAGGAGACCTTGAGCTGACTTGCGAGGTGTCTTCTGCCAGCGGGGTCGTCATTTGGAAGAAAGATCAGGTGGAGCTCATGGAGGACCAAAGAACTACCTTCTTCTCAAAAGGGACTCAAAGGAAACTCATAATCAAGAATGCCAAGAAAAGTGACGAAGGACACTACTCCTGTGAGACAGCAGCGGACAAAGTCACATTCCAGGTCAAGATAAAAGGTACATAGAATAGCCCCTTCAATTTAATCATCAGCTTAGCACTTGAATTTGTGCTATATAGATAGTAAATTTATGAAACTCTTTTTCTGACAGAAACCCTACCCCAAGCTGCTTTCTCCAACAAGGAGTCAGTCCAGAAGGAGGTAAAGGCTACTCTCTCACAGAGAGCCACTCTGAGTTGCGATGTGTCCGACAGCAAGACAGAGGTGAACTGGTACAAAGATGGCAAGCTCTTGGTATCAAGTAAGACGATATACTCAGAAACAAAAGGCAAGACTCGTCAGCTGGTGATTGAAAAGGTGGAGAGGACCGATGCTGGAGAGTACATCTGTGAAGCTGGAGGGGAGAAGCTGATCTTTAAGATACTTGTGTCAGGTAGGACTGATAAATTCATCAACTGTATGGATATAGGTCTAATTATTTTCTGTGATTCTCTTTAGTCATTAGAGAGACTGTTAAAAGTAAATGCACTGAAGCTGTGACAATATCAAATTAGGTTTTTAGAGAAAGGTAGTAATTGCACATCTTTATACATTCCATTTTTGGATGAAGATCCTATTTTGTTTTTCTTAATGGACCACAAACAAGATGCAGTTGAGGTTTGGCTTCGATGCTCATGGTTGTGTTATGATTGATTTCAGTGCTGCACAGATAATTGATGTTTTCTAATTTGTTACAATTTACAGAGCTTGTATTAATTTGTATTGAATCTACTTTTTCTAACTAACAAGCGTCTTTTCACAATGATTGTCAGTTAATATTATGTCAACATGATTTTCAGAGGCAGCTTTATTGTGTAGTTGTTACCCTCCATTGTATTACCAGCTGTTGATCTTGAACAGTACTCGAGGCAGCAGTGTGATTCTCCATGACTTTACCCTCAGAGCCCCAGTCTGCCTTCTTCAACAAAGAGTCAGTCCAGAAGGAGGTGAAAGCTACTCTCTCCCAGAAAGCCACACTCAGCTGTGAGGTATCTGATGCCAAGACAGAGGTGAAGTGGTACAAGGAT
>OMKZ01055820.1:19321-32324 GCA_900302535.1 Neoniphon sammara
CATATACGATATATAGATTTGTCTTCTTTCTTTTGTCTGTGTTGATGGCTTGATGTTCTACTTGGCTATCCTGGCTATATTTCAGCTTACATTGTTTTGCTACTTAAAGAGTAATATAATTTTTCCCCTAGTCAGCTGTGTCTAAATGAGGGGTTACAATGCTATCACCTGCCCATTATTACCTCTGCAGACATCCAGGCCAAGTCTGCCTTCTTCAACAAGGAGTCAGTCCAGAAGGAGGTGAAAGCTACTCTCTCCCAGAAAGCCACACTCAGCTGTGAGGTATCTGATGCCAAGACAGAGGTGAAGTGGTACAAGGACGGCAAGCTGCTGACTTCCAGCAGGACAATCCATGCAGAGTCAAAGGGCAAGAGTCGTCAGCTGGTGATTGACAGTGTGGAGAAGAAGGATGCTGGAGAGTACATCTGTGAGGCTGGAACAGAGAAATTGACATTTAAAGTACAGGTGGCAGGTAAGGGAGAATATGGTGTGCCTGGCATTTGCTGGAGAGTTTGCAAATCCGCAGTAAAACTATGTGCAGGATTTTGCTTTTGTGCACTGGCTCTATAAAAAAATTCAGTCTTTCTGCAGGTCTCTTGCATTTGTTTTGTAGAACTGTGAATTTAAGTATTCTTTTGTGTTACTTTATGTGTTACATGATGTTTTTGTTTGTTGTTATCTATTCAAATTGTTGCTGTTGATAGACTTGCTGTTCAAATGCTATACAGCTTTACTGAAGTTTACACTTATTTAGCTAGTATATGACAGCTATATGATAGTATACAAAAGCTATGTCATTACAAGCGGTCTGAGATTAAAGATTACAAGATGAAAGACTGATTGGCATTGTCGTAAGTAAAATGTTCTCATATGTTTCTATTAATATAGTTGTGATTCCATGACAGCAAAAAATGCTCAAATTTTCTGCTCAGTGCACTCAGTTGGTACAGTATGGGTGCTGTTTAGCTTGATTATCTGGAAGATTAGAAGGAATACTATTATATGCATTAATTAAAACAGCGGGAAGTAGAAATAATGAAATATTATAATGGAAATCAGTGATAGTATGACAATTCATTTGGCTTGGAAAATCTCAAAAATAAAAAATACATGTTCTTTTGAACCAGAAGTAATTCTGAGTTTGAATGTTACTGTGGTGCGACTTGGCAAATGTGTCATTTTCTCAATAGAAGCCCCAGCTGCCTTCTCCAACAAGGAGTCAGTCCAGAAGGAGGTGAAAGCTACTCTCTCCCGAAAAGCCACTCTGAGCTGCGAAGTTTCTGATTCCAAGGCAGAAGTGAAATGGTACAAGGATGGCAAGCTGCTGACTTCCAGCAAGGCAGTCCACATGGAGTCACAGGGCAAGAGTCGTCAGCTTGTGATAGAAAAGATGGAGAAGAAAGATGCTGGAGAATACACCTGTGAAGTTGGAACAGAGAAGCTGGTATTCAGGCTGCAGGTGACAGGTAAAATGTCATTGAACTTTTAGCCCCAACAATAATCATTCTTTGCACAACACACCTTAAATATTTTCTTACTACTCTGTAGATGCTGCTGCCAAGTTCCAGAAGAAGTCTGTCAAGGATACATGCATTGTTCAAGCAAGTGAGAAGATTGTTTTGACCACTGAGCTGACCACAGAGAGCGCTAGTGTGAGGTGGTTTAGGGACGGTGTGGAGATCAAGGAAGGCAACAAATATGAAATGACAAAGGATGGTCTTTCTCGTACCCTGATAATAAAATCCTCTGAAGCCAAAGACAGTGGGTCATACTCCTGTCAGACTGCTGATGACAAACTGGAGTTCAAAGTTCAGGTCAAAGGTTAGTCCGTTTAAGAAATGTATCAGCATTCATAGAACTGACATACAGTATAGATATATTTCTGCAGATGCCTAATTTATTAATGTGTCTCAATTTTGTTTCCATTTAGATGCACCTTTGAAGTTTGTGGTGCCTTTGAAGTCTGTTACCATTGAGTTGGGTGGCACACTAAGCCTGATGTGTGAACTAAACCAAGCCTCAGGGGATGTTGTTTGGCGCCGTGATGGTCATGAGGTTAGACCTGGTGGCAGGTTCTCTATCACCACAGAGGGTGCTAAGCGCTTCCTTACTGTGAAGGAAATGACAAAGGAAGATGAGGGAGAATACTGTTGTGAATGTAAAAATGACAAAACCTCTGCTAAAGTCTCCTCAAAAGGTAACTTAATATTTCACATTTGAATCCATGACAGGGATCAAACATGTACAGTGTCAAATAGAAAAGTTATCTTTTTGTATCAGTCCAGTTTATCTGATCATTCTTTAATTTCAGCACCCAGACTCGTGAGACTGACAGCCAAGCTGAACAATGTGGTTGCAGTGGAGGGAAAAGATGCCATTTTTAAGTGCACTGTCACCCCAGCAGACGCCAAAGTTAAATGGTTCCGCAACAACATACCCATCACTGCTGGACCTAAGTATAAAATTGAGCATGGTGGCAACAGCCACTCACTCACCATCACCGCTGTCACCCAGGAGGATGCTGGGGAGATCAGCATCGATGCAGAAGGCAAAGGCTGCAATGCTACTCTGCAAGTGCAACGTAAGAACATGTTTGTTTTTTTTTAATGTGAAAAAATGTTCCTGTCAACAGTTGTCATAGTTTATCATTCTCTTCATCATTCTTTGTGCATCCATCAGAGATACCTGTGACATTTAAGAAGAAGCTGGAAAACCTGACAGTGGAGGAACAGACCGAAGTGAAGTTGGAGGTGGAGCTCAGTAAACCATCAGCTGAAGTCAAGTGGATGAAAAACAGTGTAGTGATTCAGCCTACAAGAAACATGGAAATCCGGGTTGATGGAGCCTTGCAGACTCTGGTCTTCAAGAGTGTGACCTATGCTGACCGTGGCTTCTACTCCTGTGAAACTTTGGATGACAAGACCCAGGCGAAGCTCACTGTGGAGAGTAAGGCTGATCACTGTTTGCAAGTTTTTATTATAATAATATAATATTCAATATTCTATTCTATTCTATTCTATTCTATTCTATTCTGTTCTATTATATATTCAAGCATATACCTTAGCCCTAAAAAGAGAATTTGATTCTCCAATAACGTGAACCTGTATCACTCCACAGTTGTATTTATGAGCTTGGACAACTATCATTCACTCATACATGCACACTAACACACTCAAAAATGTCCTCCTCCTTTCAGTGAGGAAAATCCAGGTAGTGAAGGGCCTGACGGAAACCAAGGCTCATGAGACAGAGACCGTAACTCTTGAGGTGGAGCTCAGCCAGGCTGATGTTGAAGGCTCCTGGACCAGGGATGGAGCCAGAATAAAGACAGGGCCGAACTGCCGTGTCACAGCTCTTGGAAAGAAGCATGCTCTTACTCTGTCCCAACTCAAGATGGAGGATGCAGGAACAATTGCCTTCCAAGCAGAGGGTGTCCATACCTCCGCCAAACTAATTGTCACAGGTATGTTTTATCAGCAATTATCAGTTAAACTGAAGTTTCTAGTTACTGGATTGTCGTGGAACTTTTAGACCAATGGGTGTTGTTTTTGCAGAACCCCCTGCTATGATCTCGAATCCCATAATGGATATCAGCGTCCCTGAGAAAGAAAAGGTCACTTTTGAGTGTGAAGTCTCCAGAAGCAATGCGGACGTTAAGTGGTTTAAGGTGAGAAATTATAATTAGTGTCTGAGTATACTAATTCTGCAGAGTGACATAATAGGAGTACTTGCCTGAATGTTTATAGAAAAAGGCGAACAATGCATGTGTCAGCTCTGAAAGACGGTTGCTCTGCAGGATGACAGGGAACTGAAACCAGGGAAGAACCTTGGCATCCACTCCCTTGGCCGGAAACGCACTCTGCTCATCCACAAATGTACTCCTGAAGATCAAGGCACTTACATCTGTCGCACTTCTGATGATAACACCTCAGCTAAGCTCACTGTTCACGGTAATTCTGAACTGTTTTTCATATTATGTAGGAGACATTCTGTGAAGTACCAGCAGTTTTGGTACACTATACCTTTGTCAAGTATTTCATGTGCAGTATTCACAATGGAAACCTCATAACGGAGGCTTAAGAATATTTTCTCTACAGCCAGAGATATTAAGATTGTTAAGAAGCTGGAGGATGTGGAGGTGATGGAGAAAGAAAGTGCTGCATTTGTCTGCGAAATCTCACATGATGAAGTGGACTGCCAGTGGTACAGAGGAAGTACCAAACTCAAAGTTGGTGACAACATCAAAATGAGGCAAGAGGGTGAGGCCACAAAAAATTAATAAATCAGTGTGATGCAAATGCATTCAAGTAATGGTATAGGAGACACATTAATAAAGCTTTATCAGTATTGACTGTATAAATAATACCTTCTGTTCTCTTTGTCTGAACCCAGGCAGAACATATGTGCTAATGTTCAAGACTGTGACCCCGGAAGATATGGGTGAGATTAAATTCACAGCCGAGAAGGCCTCTTCAACTGCAAAGCTGAAAGTGAAAGGTAAATTAGTTGAACCTATTTAGCACAGCTTTATATCACAGTGCATCATACAAATCATTGCCCATACACCAATGTATGATATAACAGCACGTTCTTTTTTTTGAGATAACAATAATGAAAACACAGTGTGCTGAGATTACTTAGCAACTCATTTATTCTTCTATGGATTAGTCGATCAACGGGACAATGTTCAAATGCAGGTTGCAAATGGATTATCGTATTTGTCACAGCTGAAGTAGTTAGGAAGTTGACTTGGTAATGCACAACGGAACAATTGTTCTAAGCTTTTAATAAAACGAGGAGTGCTATTCATAATTGATTATTAGGCTGTTCAGAAAATCCCGCTTCATTTGTGATTCAAATGAACAGACTTCAAACTTAAACTAGACTGGTGACACAGATGTCTGCAGTCAGACATCAAGGTCAATTTTTTTTTTTTTTTTTACTGAAAATGTTAATGCAGTAATCTGACAAATTATCAGTTAGTTGACGTGGAAAATCTAGTTGCAGCTTGCATTTACATTGTGACTGGTTTAGGCATCTAAGGCTCATTGAAATCTGATGGCAAAGGGAACTCAACTCTTTTGGAGTTTTTCTGTCTCCAGCTGTTTCTTTGCATTAGCCGATGTTGGGAATTGTTTTCCTGGGATTTCGTTATTGCTTCCTTACTTGATTGAATGTTGTTAAGTCCCTATGTATTGGTGTACACAGAAAACACATCATTAGTCAAGTATTTTTGATACTTGGGTTTATGTAAGACTTTGCTACAGTTTGCTTGTTGTTTGTGTCTTCTTTTAGACAGAAATCAGCTTAATTGGATGGAAAAGGCTTAGGATTATACTGTCAAGAGTAAGATAAGCTTACTCTCTCTGCTTGCTCAATGAGTATGTATTTTATAATTTGCCATGAAGTTGACATTTCCATTGGAAAATTCAGTCACAAGTACGAAAAAAGCACTGCAGCACTTAAGAACTTCAACCTTGTTAGATATTGGTATTGAACAGTTTTCTTTGACAAGCCAGAGGGAGCCATTGATGTTTGGACCCTGTTTTGATGTTCCAATCTGTGATTCAGGCCTGAATCATTTTGTGCGAGGGCTGCATTGTAAGACGTCATGTTCAATGCATGAAAAAGACACAGTCCCTTGGGTAGGTGAAGGTTTTGTGCACATTTCTAAGAGATGCTTCCTCCACTGAGTGACTGTGAACTGCATTGGTGTCCAGCAATCACTTAAGCTTTGTGATGAGGGTTAGGGTAGGTTTTTCCTAAATGTTCTTCTGTTTCAAAATTTAGCTTGGTGAACTTGTGATGCATGACTTCTTAAGAGGAGAAGCATAGAGTTCACTGTGCTACAGTATTTGTAGGGCGGATTCCCACCTGGTGATGAAAGTGTTTTTGAGGAGTTTTGTCCTACCCTGTGTTTCTGTCCCCTTTGATAGTTGTGCTGAGTCTCTTTTGGTTTCGTATATATAGTTATGTACCAAAGTATGATGCGCTTTTTCACAAGTGGTAATCGTCGGTTGATTCCTGACCTGTGGTTGACTTTTACTTAGCTTTTCTGTCGTGGGGTCTTTGGTGTTTGGATGGTAATTGGTTATTTATTTAAAATAGTAGGATTTCCTGTAGAAATATGAGGCCAATGAATCAAACAAAAAAGGCAAAATTTCAACAGTGTAATAGGTAAAGACAATGGCAGAGGCACTCACTCCTTGCATATAATTGTCCTCTCTGGCACACTACACAGCATACAGTAACACCTCACCATAGCTTGTATCATCCTATATGTTCAAATGTTTTTTATTATTTTTATTTTTAACTATTTAATACACAATGTTATTATTATTATTATCATCATTATTATTATTATTATTGCATTTCCATTTGAATTATTACTGTTATTACTTTGTCATTTTAATGTAAGTACATTGTGTATTTTCCTAATTCTCTGTCACTGTTCTTGCTGTATTAACCACACAGCAACTGATGAAATAAGCAACAAAAATAATCACAGCTAAGAAAACAGTCACATTTCCTTTCATATAGTTATTCCAACTTGATGCAGTGTGTTATTGCAACATGCTAGCTACCTGCTTTAGCTTCAGTTTTTTAGGCCTGTTTATTATGGCTTTAGCACCTTGTAATCCTGAATTTTGTGTATACTATAAAGAAAGTAGGCAAGGGCTTTGGCAAAGTCTTGGCATTAATAGCTTTCAATGTTTCTTTGTGGCATATGATGGTTTTTGCATTGATAAGGTGTCATTGTTGCTGTAGAGCTACCTGTCAAGTTTGTGAAGAGACTGAGAGATAAGATAGCCATGTATAAGCATCGTGGTCATCTTGAGTGCCAAGTGTCACGTGCCAGTGCGAAGGTGAAGTGGTACAAGAACAAGACGGAGATCAAGCCCAGCAAGAAGTATGACATCAGAAGTGAAGATGTGTACCGAAAACTCACCATCAATGATGTGGGCTCAGGGGACGAAGACACATACACCTGTGACGCCGTTGATGACAAGACATCCTGTAAACTTCTTGTGGAAGGTAACACGGTGGAAGATGACAAAGCTCTTTGTTAACATGGAATCAGGCTTATCCACATTTAGATGGTCAATTGTAGGACATCTGTGTGATTGTTTACATTCACAACCTCTTAAACGGTCTGCAGAAAAACTATATGCCATCAGACTGCTAGTCAATGAGGTATCAGCCTATTTATATTGTGGCTTGCAGTATGTATCTACTAAAGATGGTAAAGCATGCGGTAAAGGGAAGTATGTGAACTCCATGTTTATTTTGTTGTTTTTTGCTGATTTTGTAACAAATGACAGACAAATACCATAAAGAAGATACTATTTTTATCTATTCAAATAACAAGTAACTCGACAAAACTCACCAAATTGCACATGGCTAAATGATGATACAAAATCAGTCAAATAAATAACTGAACTCCAGAGGATTCACCTACTTCACTGTGGTATCTGCACTGTATGTGTTAAATTTGTCTGTACCTAGTTATTTGTGCTTTATTTATTTTTTATTTTTTTACCAATGTCACAAAATGAAGTTCTGTGACATTACTAATAAGGGATTATCTTAGTGGTTAGAGGTAATGTCAATTAAATAAAATTTTGATAATCCTAATTTAACATCAACATAACGTGATGTTAAATAAAATTACATCTTTAACTGCGTCTTCAAACCAAACCACTCTCTTTTCATGGCCCCTGCAGAGCAGTCCATCAGTATTGTGCGGGAGCTGAGTGCAGTAGAAGTAACAGAGCCATTTGCTGCCGTCTTTGAAATTGAAATCAGTATGGAACTGGTGAAGCCTCCTACATGGACACTGAATGGAGTTGCTCTGAAGGAGAGTGCTGATGTTGAGATGGAGAAAGAAGGCACTATGCACCGCCTCACCTTCAAAAAGACCAAAGCATCCATGACAGGACCTGTGCAGTTTACTGCTGGCAAGAGCAAATCTGTGGCCCAACTCACAGTCAAAGGTAAAAATGTGACTTCAGTACAAACTAAATATATATAGTATTTGGCTACTATAGTTTGTATGCTGCAGAAAAAGCTCAAGGTTATGCTTAATGTCAGTCAAATCTATTCACATGCTGTTGTTTCTCCATTTAGAGCGTCCTCTTGAGGTTGTAGAGCCCATCAAAGATGTGAAGGCAAAGGAGAAAAGCTCAGCTATACTCAGCTGCAAATTCTCTGCCTCACCCAAAGAGGTTAGTTGGTTTAAAGGTCAAGTGCCTCTGGCAGCATCAGACAAGTATAGCATTAAGCAAGATGCTTCACGGGCTCAGCTCACCATTCAGAAGTTGACCGGAGAAGATAGTGGAGAGTATCGCTGTCAGTCTGGAGCTGCTGAGACCAAAGGAACACTTAGTGTTGAAGGTACAGTATGTGGTCAGTCATTTGTAGAGTTACAAAATCATTCTGGATCGAAAGTTAATTCATAGTATCCACCTTATATTTGATTTTAAGCGCACTTAAACTAAAATCATTGTCTTGACTCTCCTGTCCAGAGCGTGAAATTAAAATCACCAAGCACTTGGCAGATACAGAGGTTGATGAAGACAGCGATGCAGTGCTCACCTGTGAGATAAACTATGCAGATGAAGAAGTGCAGTGGCTGCTGAACGACAAGGTGCTGTTTACCAATGATGTCAACACTATCACTCATGAAGGAAAGGTTCACAAACTGACACTTAAGAACCTGGCACCTCAGGATGGGGGCACTATCACCTTTAAAGTCCGTAAGGTGAAAGAGTCTGTCACTCTAAAGGTTAAAGGTAAGAAGTGTGATCATGGCTTAATTAAGTTGAGTGAGGAGGTGAGAACACGGCATATTCCTCAATCATGCATACCTTTTTCTTTTACCCTCCAGAGAAGCGTGCAGTGTTCCTCAAGTCTCTAGATGATGTTGTTGGAGAGGAAAAAGGCATGATAACTCTGACATGTGAGGCCTCAAAGCCCAGGGTTTCCCCAACATGGAAAAAAGAAGGTAAAGTCCTTAAGTCCGGACCAAAGTATGAACTTCTTCACACGGGCAAGTCCTTGGGATTGATCATCAAGGATGTCACCAAGGAAGATGCTGGAGAGTACAGCTGTGATCTGGGAACAGAGGTTTCTAAGTCAAAGGTCACTGTAAGAGGTTGGTATTGCTAACATAGAGGCAGTATATGTATTTTTACACATATTTTTAACATATATGTTAGACCAAAGTGTCTGAAAGTCCTCATAATATTTTACAATACACCTTATGCTCTCTGCCCTGCATTTAGAAATTGGCATTGGAATTACCAAATGGCTGAAGTCAGTTGAGGTGAATGAGGGAGAGACATGTAGTTTTGAGTGCATTTTGTCTCGGGAGAGCACAGACGAGTGCTCCTGGACTCTTAATGGCCAAACCATTACAAATGGAGGACGTTTCAAGATCTCTAGTAAAGGACGCAAATACATGCTGACCATCAAGGATGTCACCCCTGATGATGCTGGAGAGGTGGTTTTCAACATTAAAGACCTGAGCTCCAAAACAACATTAGAAGTTGAAGGTAAGCTAAATGTTGTTTTAAGAGACTTAAACAGACCTGTGACATTGAATCAGTTAAAGTGTTGAAATGATGAAAATGAACACTGACAAAAATAAAACAGGTGATCGTGATGTGTTGCAGGCAAAGGTTCCTCTGTGTCGAAGGGACTACAGAATGTTAGCGCTCAACCAGGGGAAGATGCAGTGTTTATTTGTGAGGTAACACAGGCTAACTCCACTGTAAAGTGGGCCAAGGAAGGCAAATCCATCAAGAAGAGCCAGAAGTATGACGTCAGCCAAGACGGTAAGGTCATGAAGCTGACCATTCGTAACGTCTCTGCTCAGGACTCTGGAGAGTACAGTTGTGAGGTTGTTGGAGGAGCAACCACCAAGGCCAAACTGGAAATCAAAGGTAAGACTGAATTGACTTTTCTTCGTTATCTATTCTTTTCTTAGGTTGGTACTTATCTTTGTCCGTAAGGCCAATTTAAGAGACATGCATATGACAGCATCTGCTCTAGGGAAATTTTGCTATAGAAATGAATAATTACGACATCTGTAAAAATAGAATCAGCCTAAGAGTAACCTCATCACTAATTTCAAATTGTGTCTAAAAGAGTAACATAATTATTTACTTTTTCACAGAGCCAGTTCATAAATTCACCAGAGAGCTTAAAGACAACCAAGCAGATGAGAAGGGATCTGTGACATTGCAGTGTCAGACTGCACAAACCCCATCCAAGGTGATGTGGTTTAAAGGTAGCATAGAGCTCAAAGCTGGAGGCCGATATGAGATGTCCCAGAAGGAGGGGGTCTTAACTCTCACCATCAAACACCTGGAGGACAAAGACAGTGACATCTACACCTGTGATGTGGGTACTGCCAAGAGCATGGCAAAAGTGACCGTCATAGGTAAGAACTCAAGTATGTTACCAGTTTTTAGTGTTTACCCTATAATTTCGACCTGCACGAATGTTAGTCTTGCTATAGTTAATATAGACTTCAACAGTTTTTTATATTGCTGATTTTATGCATGTTATTGAAAGAATTAGTTGAGTATTGAATGGATAGTATATCCTACCCATGGAAGAGATGAATAAGGTTATACTAGATGACCAAGAAAGTTTGGTATTCTCGAGAGAACACCAGGGAAAACATAAGGGCTTCCAGAACCCACAGAAAACAAGAAAATACAGCCAGAAGCCACTTCAGTGCAAAGGGTGCAAATTAATTAACTTTATAGTGGACAGAAAACAATAAGGTACCAATATGGTACCTTTGCTCTTGTGCCTTATTTTTTGTAATTACTAGTGAGCAATCAAAGCATTTTCTGCCTTTGCGTTGAAGTGACTTCCAACCTTTTCATCTTGTTTTCTGCAAGAAAATTTGGTAACATTCTCATACTGAGCATGGGCTCTCAGTGTCCTCCCTCTGTAATAAATGTTTAATGCAATGTTGTGTATAATGCAAGGTCTTTTGTAACATATATTACAAGTCTGACATAACATGGTATTTGACATAGAGCTAGTATACAGTTTGTCTTGAGACTTCGAAGTCCTCCTGTGTAAGTACTCACCCTGCATGATGTGCCCTTCAATACCACATTTATTTATTTATTTATTTAAATTATGCTTCCGTTTGAGTTTGGTCATGGCATTATACCACATTGGATGGTACTTTGCCTTTAGCCTTTGGTGTGGTTTGTCTGTGCTTTAAGTGACAGCTCTTTTGGTCAGTTTGTTTCACCCAGATCAGTTTGTGCTTTTAGTGGAAAAACTCAGAATGTTAATTGTTTTGATGGGGAATCTGCTATGTTTCTGTGTCATATAAGCCTTACCAATATACTTCATTTAAACTGGTGATTAGATCAAATCCCACTCTAGCCTAGTTCCCACTCTAGCCTAGTTCCATGTGCTCGAAGCGGGTTACAACTCTCTTTCTGTTGAAAGAGAAAACTCCTAGGGACTCAGACCTTGTTCAGATATAGCAGATTGTGTCAGGGCATCAAGCAGTGAATCCTATCTTTTCTACTTTAAGCAGTGTGTCACTGCATCAGTGATATTGATGCTTGCTTCGACCTTGTGTTGACGGACACACAACCTGTCCTATTTCTGACATGATGCATTGGGAATTCTTGATAGGGAACCCCTGGTAAAAGCTGCCGGTATTTTGACATCTTGCACCAGGTTTCCCTCTTATGACAGCCTAGATGGGTGATGGATCATGTCTGAACAGTAGGACAGACTTGACACTCTTGATGCGTTATATCTGAACAAGATATCAGGCACTGTCATTGTGTTTGCCACGAGTTAGAAAGCATACACCCTCCATGTTTGTCTTTTGTATTTGCATTGTAATTGCATGTTTTTCAAGTGGATAGCAAATACTTTGTAAATCCACTAGTTATGAACAGCATCCATCAACAACTGTGTGAATGTACCAAGAGGACTCATTCTCAATGCACTGTTTTGCTTTGAAAGCACTGCTCCATGCTTGAATAATTGATTTCTAAGTTGGTAATCCCTTGTGCATTTCAAAATGGATTTCATGCTCTAGTATTGTACCAGAATGATTCATTTGATTTTTATTTCAATGCACTGTTGTCGCTAAACCTTCATTAAAGGGATAATCTTGTTTGATTAACCCAGATGTTGGAATCGTTTTCAGGTTCCAAAACATTGAAAGACTGGTGCACGTCAAATCCTCCATCATTGCTCATCATCATTTCCACCACAACCCACAACACCCTATTTAATATAATCAAGTCACTGTTCATTTTCTTTTAGCCCTGCCTGCCAGTTTTAAAGAGAAGCTGAAGAACGAGAATAAAATGGAAGGGGAGAGTGTCACACTTTGCTGTGAGTTATCAAAGCCTGATGCTGAAGTTCAGTGGAAGAAAGGCTCAGAAATTCTCAAAGCTGGAGAGAAGTATGGGATGAAACAGAAAGAGACGTCTTTTGAGCTTCAGATAAAGAATTTGAAGGTTGAAGATAGTGGAGAGTATTCCTGCGAGTGTGGGGACCAGAAGACATGTGCAACTATCAAAGTCAATGGTATGAATTTATGGTTGGAGTCTTTTCTTCTGTAATAGAGCAGAGAGTAAACAGTAATGCTATTGACTGCTAGAATAAAAACAATGAAGGAAGGAAGATAGTTTTCATTTTAGATCACAATGTCTAATCATACTAAATAGGTTACACCATATCACTATACAATTTGTATGCCACATGGAGTAAAGATAAAGTAGAGACCAAACCATCACCTCATATTAAGACATAATCAAACATTGGTTGCACAGCATTACCAGTGACCTTCAAGCAGAAGCTGGAGAGCCAGGATGCTGAGGAGGGAGTTTGTGTCACTCTGCACTGTGAGCTCTCTAAACCTGGGGTCCCTGTGGAGTGGAAGAAGGGAACACAGGTACTGCAGTCAGGAGAGAAGTACCAGATGAAGCAGAAGGCCTCTGTGAAC
>OMKZ01055822.1:1507-11679 GCA_900302535.1 Neoniphon sammara
AGTCTACTTTTCAGTTGCTAGCTAAAGACATGGTAGCTAGCATAAAACCTTTGTCAAGAGGTCAGGTGGGGTTGGTTGTCACATGTCACAACCCTTCTTTGCTGGCAGAATGATCAGGAATTTCAAAAGAAAGAAAGACAAGGGCAGCGTGCCACCAGACATTATGCTCTTGGCTGTGAGGAAGATCAAAAATAAGCAGTAAAAATATATGAAGTTCATGGTCATGATATTTTGATGGAGATAAATCTATTCCTATCTCAGTTTCATTACGTTATGTTCATAATTAATTGTTATGAAATATGGCTTTAATAAAAGCTAGAATGTTTTCAACACTGTGAATTCCTTCATGTTACTTCTCATTACAGAGAATAACTCAAAGAAATAATCATGCTTCACATTCATGGTTTCAACATATACAAAGGGCCTTGATGAGTATTATAGAGATGGTGATTCTATTCATTTTAAAACTTACTTGGTGTCTCTACTTTAAATAGCTAAAAAGTTACAAATGTTTTTTAAAATCACATTTTTTTTCCTGAAATCCCATACACTGTCATGTGTCAGAGTGTCTTTGATGGTTAATAACTTGCTGTTAAAATAAATAATAAGAATGAAAGGGATACTCATTTCAACCTAAGACCTTCTTTCTAATGTAGGAATGACAATTGTAAGATGTGTTGATGATAAGCAACTCACACAAGAGTAAAAAGTGTGACAACCAACCCCAGTCTCCCCTACATATAAAAAGGAAAAGCAACAATAAAGTAAATAATAAAATAACAGTATTAAAAAGAAAAACAAAGTCAGTTAAAACATTTGCAGGGAGGACTGGGAAAGCTCATTGTCAGATTCTTGAAATGACCAAAAGACATCATTGGGTTTTTTTTTATTATCTTGAGGTGATAATTTAATTGGTCCCATGAGATTGGTGCAGTAACACTGAAAGCCCTTTTTCCTAATTCAGTGCAAGTTTGAGGTCCCCTGAGTAGCAACAGATCACCAGAGCGAGTTTGATGGAACCCAACAGACCATGTTAACAATGAGCTGATATAAATGATCAACTTTTAATTTAGCAGCGCCATCACTTCTGACATTTTTGCCGAACAGCGAGGACCTCCAATATGGCCACTAAAGGGTGTGTCACATCCCTGGAGAGTTAATTTCCTTTGTGTATCACGGACAAAGGAAAGAGACACACAATTTCTAACAATTTTTCTAATATCATACATGATCACCCAAGGGACACAAGACAAGTGTACGAAAGCCCGTCAGTCTTGCCCTTTAAGAAGGTGACGTCATATGCGGACTTGCCTCTGCTCCGTGCGATACGCTGCCCCTCCCCCGACCGCAGCAATTAACGAGCGGAGTTTTTTCCTGCCGACCTGACGGCAAACACCGGCAGATACTGTCTGTATAATCCCTCCGTGTGCGTGAAGGACATGTAAGCCATACATCCACTTAATGTATATTCTTATATTCGTTTGTTTACTATGTTCACCACTCGTTCATTGTGCTACATTTGCCGACCATGCGGCCGGCTTAATTGATACTAGTTAAGGTGGTAGCGTCTGGAGTTAATTGATTTATTACTATTTATCTAAATGAAGATTTCGTTATTTTCCTTTGTATCTTCATGCTCAAACCTGTGTGAATTGGTGAAATAGCATTGTTCATACAACTATACAGTATGCAGTTAGCAGTAACTTGTGTTACATTGTTACTTCATTCAGTTGAACTCATGTCAGTTTTTTCCTCTATGTTTATTGCAGACCACACACACACACACACACACATATGCTCAAATATATCCTCAAGACAGAGGCTCTTGTATGTAAGGACTGTTCAACCTGGAATAAAGGAACACTCAACTGATAAAGGGTTCTCTAGCTGGAATCATTTCATAGTGTACCGCCCATACCAGTCCACGAGGTCATACTTCCTCACAACAAGAATCTTTGTTCATCAGAGTTCTGTGACTTTTGACCTTTGACCCCTCATTGTTAACTGCTTGTATTGTGCCCAGTCTAGGAATTGACTAGGAATTATGTGTTGCTCTTGATACACACACATCACAACAATTTTCCAAGACAATTTAAATGCTTGAAAGGTATGCTTCATGAAAATTATATTTTTGTCTGTTTTACCATAAGACAGAATAAATCATACCTATGTCAAGTAGTTTAGAGCCTGGAAACCATTTTTTTTAAACATATTTTAGCCAAAATCTGACAATCTCAAGGAGACACACACACACACACACACACACACACACACACACACACAAAGGTGAAGAGAATGACTGTGTGCCTGACACAAACATAGACGTACACCACTGTCTGTGTCAAAGCAGTACAATGGACTCATTCCCCGAATTTCTTTCCGGTGTTTTTGTCTCGGGCTATTTGAGCCTGCACTCCGGGGGGACATGGACACATTGTGTGGTCAAATCTCCCCTAAAGCTCTGTTTTTGCAGCCCTAATTGTCTGCTTAGCATAATCCAGCAAGAGCTTTCCATCTATAAAAGTTGCGACACTGAGAGGTCAGAGTCTGTTCTTGTTGTTGTTGTTTTTAATTACATTATACTATATATATAAGTGAGCAATAACTCGCTTTTCTACCACTGTTGTGTGTCCTCAACAGCAAGGCAACATCCATGTGAGCTGCATGTTTGCTTTGTGTTAAAAAGACACCAGTGATGCATGAGATTTCCAAAACTGAAACTCTCCTCAGTAAATTAGGGGCCAATACAGTAATACATTTATACTATGGGAATGTCCAATGAAATTACTTATGTGCAAAGTAAAAAACACCCAGTACCATCACCCAGTAGTACTAATCATGAATTTGGACAGGGGTTTCATTAGAGAGACAAGTAAAATAGGAGAAAGAAGCTTATTGAACCCACAATGCCAGACTTAGATGGAAAGCACCTTCAAAGGTACCAGGGGATCCCAGGGAATAATCTAATTTTTTATATACATATAAATGTCTGGCTGTCATATTGTCACATTTGGGTAAAAACCTTGCCATCTTTTCAGGAGCAAGGAAAAGCAACCTCAATATCAGTGCATGTTTGATGTTATCTTTTGGATTTTGAAAGAGTTTCATAAGACCTTAGAGGTTTGAGGGTTAGGGTTTAGGTGTCAAATGATCCTTCAATATATGAAAATAGGACAATCTCCAAAATTCAAGTTTTTAAAATGACATCAATGACCTGCAAAAAATAAAAACCACTACTAGCATGTCCAAACGTATTCACATATGCAGCTCTTGGCCTCTTCTGACCATGTGAACAATACTGTACCTGTCTGTTGGAGTTAGTTTCATGCTGCTGGCCTTTCCCCAAACCCATTGTCTGTCTCTTAAAGGGTGTTTGTCAAAGGTCGGTACAGGACAATGCATGGGATAATGTACATATTGTGTTGTAATTATCATGGGTGAGTGGTCAGGAGTTATTTCAGGGTGAATATATACAGTTTGGATACATAAACATGTTTTTGGGACTGGAGTTTGGTGCATGCTATACCCACACTGGCCCAACAATCACAATTCTTGTAGGTGCACACAGCATGTCGTAACTCATCAAGTATAAGAGTTTAGAGCTACAATACTTTTTAAACAATAAAATAACAGTAAATAAATAAGATATATTCTACATTTTGTAATCATGTGTGTTCATACTTAAAGCTCCCTGTTTACCGAAAATCGGCTTTGGCTTTGGTGTTTTTTGGGGAATTTACGATCTGTTGTGGGCTTGTTATATGGGAATGGCCAATGGTGAGCTGGTTGTGCAACACATCCTCCAAACCATATGACCACATACTGTAGGTCGACTGCTGCCACCCTCCAAAACGACTCACAGAAGACAACACACAAGAGCATTTCTGAAAGCTGTAACGCATATGTGCACAGACAACTCTCAAAACAGTCGCCGTTTGGTTACATTTAGGCACCAAACTACTTGGTTAAGTCTAGGAAAAGGTTAGGGTTAAGGTTAGTGTAAGGAATTTTGTCGTCATGGTCACAATGATAAACACACAGAAACGAACAAAACTTAAAAACAAAACCTAAACACCCCAAAACAAACACTGGTCTCGCTCTACTCAGGACTTGAACACAGGTGTCCTGCATGAAAGTCCTGTGTTTTGACGATCCATTCACCACCCCAACCTCGTCCGTAGGACTTTCTCGCTCTTTCTACGATGGCACTTCCCGCTGGTAGGGGCAGTAATTTAGGAAATGCTCCTGTCAGTTGTTCTACAGGGTAGGAACAAACGACCTGTGGAGTCATTGTTTGTGGGAGGACGCTCTGGGTTGTGGCTATCAAGATGAGTCTCGTGGCCACAGAGCAGGAAGTCACAGCAACAACCAGGCTTGGGGAGTAACGGAATACATGTAACAGCATTATGTAAATTAGGATACAAAAAAATTTAACTGTATTCCTTTAGTGTTAGAAAAAAAAGATGTAATTAAATGACACTTACATTCTGTGAAACGGGGGGAATAATGGATTAGAATTGTAAATTAGTCTATAATTAAGAGGAAGAAGAAGAAGCGCACGTATATCAGAGCACTTCATGACAGCCACAGCACTCTTCCAGGAAGACTGACCTCAACTGTCAGTTGTCAACTTGTCAATCATGGCATCCAGCTCTGCAGGCAAAAGTGTGTTAAACAGGTGGACATTTCAGGATCAATTTGTATTTCAGGATGATGAGGGAAACAACGTCACTGTACAGTGCAAGTTGTGACTTCCTGCTGTCAAAATCCTGTCGGCTTCAAAGGACTCAACGTCCAATTTAAAGAAACATTTACAGGTAAGACAAGACAATCCCACTAGTTTAGCTACTTTTAGCTGACCTGTAACCACTCGTGTTACAGATGAAAATAGTTTTGGTAGTTAGTGCGATGCTGGTGAATGCGATGGTGTCTGGGCAAAAACAAGTTCCAGCCTGCTGTAAATAGCTGTAGTTGCCTTGAAGTTTGATTATGAAATGTTATTAGCATTGGCTATGTAGCGTTAGCCTCATGCACATCACTGTACGTCTGCCAGGGCACAGGTGGACACTGGAACGTAGTTTGATCAGTTGTGATTTTAAACCTGTACTCAACAAAACAAACCAGCTTTTAGTTTCACTCTTGTGTCTTCAGATACAAATGTGTCTCATGTCTGCACTTGGACAAAATATTAACACAATCAGTTATTTATTTTCTCTTGTCTGCATTTGTTGGTTTTTGGTATTAAAGTAATCCAAAAGTAATGGAAAGTAATCAGTTACATTACTTTTTTAAAGTGGTATTTGTATTATGTTACTGATTTTTTTTTTTTTTACCAGTAATTAGGAACTGTATCGGAATACATTTTTAAAGTAACACTTCCTATCTGGATATTGTAACTTTGAGCACTTGCAAATGTCACATAAGTCCAGAGGGTGTGTGATACCTAGCTGTGTGTGCAGAATCAGCTATTTCTGGACTTTAAACTATAATATGCAACTCACCCTTTGTGCCTGAAAATAAACAGGTAGATGAACGGATGGATGAATGGATGGATTGCCCAGGGGTGGACTGACAAGTAGACCGATATGCTGATTGATGGTACAATGTCAAACTTTTTGTGGTACACATCTGTGCTTTTCATGGCTGTCTAAAGAAAGAAAAAGAATGGAAATAAGATAGCATTTGCAATGATAAATTAGCTGAGAGCTTGAAAAATGAATGGGCATGCTGATGGGAGCTGTGTAGCTGCTAAAAAAAGACTTGTAGGTTCTTGAAGGTCTGTAAGCCCTTTGCACTCCGCTTTGTCCTCTGGGTTTTGAGTTACAAACGAGATCTTCTGTGGATGTGTAAATCAAGTTCAAAATATTTAACTCCAGATGTTTGTGTGCATGTGTAAATCCAGACGGATAGTTCCCAGCAGCAGGAAACCACACAGTGTGGGCACGAAGACTAACCAAGCTAACCCCCTGAAGATGGTGATGCATGCAATAACTCAAAATAAAAAATAGAACCCCTGCAGACAGATCTGCACCGTGCAACTGTCAGAGAAATAGACAGAACAAGTCAAAGATGTGATGCAAAATGCTACACTAATGCTAAGTGTAAGCTAGTAGACTTTTCTACAGTGCTGTGCTCTTAGACAGGGCACATAGTTCAAACAATTTTGACACACAGTTTGTGTCAGGCTTCCGGTAAGTTCAGTCAACCACAAGTCTAAGCAGTTCACATATTTGACACAATTTAAAAACTCATTTACTATCTTGGGTCTACCAACCACCACTACTCTGACACAACACTATTTATACCCCTTGTTCTTTTTCTTAATTGACCGTAATAGAGTTAATTATGGTCAATTAAGACAAAGAGCAGCAGGCACAAACATTGATGTGTCACGAACTTTACTGTAATGGCTGGTAGACCAATGATGGCCAATGAGCTTAAAATAGTTTCATAATGCAATCTATTTTGGTTGTGCTTAACTTAATGCGCCAGAAATATTTGCAGAATGAGTCAAGTCAAGCATTCCTCAATGTTTCTTTTGTCCTCAACTATCTGAGACTGATTTAATGTCTCCTGTGCTGGAGTTGTTTTGCCACAACTGGTGTGGCAGTGAGCTATGCTATATTCACACAGGAGAGCTTGGCTGATATTTTTGTGAAATATATCAGAAATATTTTACAATAATTAGCCTCAGAAATTGTTTAATTTGTCTGCAAATTTTTTTTATGTCATATGGTGTGAAGCACTTTGTAACCCCTCGTTTTGAAAAGTGCTATATGAATAAATCTTACTTACTTACTTACTTACTTACTGCCTTCTCAGGGAGCTGATAAGCAAATTTTATCTCCTGGTTTTCATCTTCAGTACATACCAGCTTGAAGACACTTTATTTACACTGATTGTACAAAAGCTTCTGTGTATCTTTGTAGAAAAACCTTTACACCACCAGGGATGGTTTTCATCATAGTTATGCACCTTGCACATGGAAGTAAAATTAGTACAAATCTTACCGTGATCTGGTCAGACCTCCATACAAAATAGCAAACACGTTGTTATTCCCAACTCGTCAGAAACAGCAGCTTGGTCAGTGGCCTTCTGTTGCAAACTATGATGCTCTAGGTATCCCTGCAGTGTCAGCTTTAACCATGTAGGGCTGTTCCAACCCAGACACTCTGGGTCATCCATTGACTCTACGTGTCACTGTGATGTCACTCGGTTAAGGTTAGGAAAACATCAGGTTCAGCCACCAAAACGATGTGGTTAAGGTTAGGAAAAGGTTAGGTTTAGGCATCAAAACGACTTGGTTAAAGCTGCTTTAAGAGATATTTTTTTGTTAAAATAAGTGTTAAATAGCTCTACATTACATCAGAATCACTGATACAGAGTGTTTGGTCAGTAACATGGGTCTTCAGTGCCTCCGCTCTATAGTAAACAAAGTAAAATTTCTGGTATCCTGTTCCCACTTTATCCAATTAGGAGAGAGAATTCCACAAAGAGGCGGTCCTTTGTGTGCATTCATGTTCAATCTGAAAACGGTGTGCAACATTTTGCTACGGTTTCCGGATTGAACAACAAGTTTCCTCGAAACTGTTCAACGGACGTATGTTTTCTCTCGTTTGGTGGGTGTGTACGGCGTGCGGCTGTATTAAAAAGGCCGACATAGGTGCACAACGGTGTTAAATGCACCATTGCTTCCATTTAAATAAATGTTTTGCTACATTTTGTTGGAGCTGAACACGACCCAGGCAGCAGAATTTCAGTTAACTGACCACAGCAGAGAAGCTACTGATTCCAGCGCTACCACGTACCTTGTACCTTGATCCACAGTTTGAAAATGAAAGATTTCATCAGGACATAGCACCTTATGAGCCCTTGAATTTAATAAAACAAGACCTTCAAGTCATTGAAAAGCATTTGTATTGATATCCACGGGAGTGTGAAAACCCTGATTTTCATTTACCAAAAACATCACACCTGAAAAACATGTAAACAGTGCTAGTTGTTTTTCTGAAGAAATGAGATTGGGCAGTCCACATTCCCTTATTTGTCTTTTTTTATATTTGTATATTTCTATACAATTTATATTATTGTTCTATTATGTATAATAAAACCAAACTTTACTCATTATATTTTATTTGTTTGTATAGTATTCTTTCTTTAGAAAGTGGTAAAAAAGAGAGGGAGCCAGAGAAGAGAAAGTTATGGTGGGAGTTGACTGTGATCCAGCAGGGGTATGCAGGAGGCTTAACCACACAGCTCTCTATGGGCACAAGCTTTTTTAACATTTTTAAATTGTGCAATAAACTTCTCCAAAGTAGTCAGCATTTTCTGGAGAATTCAGTTGCTGGTTGATAGAGTTGTTTTGTCATAGCTGTGGTGCTTTGTGGCGACTGGCCTCCCAGGGTGTCATTATGCCGCCACACAGACTACGAGAAACAGGCATTAAGACTTTCACCACAGTTAACCATGTGGTTCACCACATACATCATGCAGACAGGGAGGGAGAGAAAGTGAAGGGGGGAGGGAGACCAGGGTAGAGAGGGAGGGAGGGATGAGGGGAGGGGAGGAAGGAGAGGAGAGAGAAAAGGAAGGGCAGCATAGGAAGGATGGAACTTAGGAGGACAGGAAGAAATTAAGTGAAGAAGAACTGAATTTACATCACACTGAGGCATTGGAGTGGAGAGGGAAAATGCATTTTGAAAACACAGTAGATTTAAAAAAACAACGCTGTTTTCTTTTTGCTGTGTGACCAGTGAAAACACTACAATTTAACAACGCTGATGTCACCTCACCAACTTTACTTCTTTGCACATGCTCAGAGTGGAGATGCTGACCTCCCACAACTGCAACTTTTGATGATCTCTGTTGTTTTCCACAATTTGTATCATTTGTAACTTTCAGTAGCAGCTCCATAAGGAGCCTGTCCATGAGGACTCACCTTGTTTTTTTCATGTGACTTTATTTCCTGCATTTTCAGCTTTGGACACTATTATGAAGTTTATTGTACTTGCATTTAACTCAGCAATGTCATCAAACCACTCTAGTCACTTTAGGATCAATGTGCCCTATAGATTAAAGATCAATTCACTCAGAGAGTGCAACACTCGAGCACTGCATGTTTGATCATGAAATGCTATGAGACCAATAATGCATGCAAATTTTTTCCATCAGTTCATCCTTTCAAGGTTATTGAAGGCCAAAGGCCATGTGACCAATAGGAAGGTTGTATATGACTTTATATTAGTGTTTAATAGTAACCATATGCATATCTCTTACCAATTCACTGATATGGCCATTATAAATATTCCCTATGTACTAGTGTAAGGACCTACAAAATATAGCTAAATGACAAGAGAGTATTTTCTTTTAATATGAAAAACTACCACCAGACTGCATTTGCCATAATGTACTTCGTTTGTTTGAGTGATGTAGCCAGTGATCTAAGCCAATCAGATTACTTGGTGGGTGGGCATAAGAGATACGGGAGAAAAGAGAGAGAGTTAGACCCGACGGAGACACGCGTGGGAGAGAAGCCACATATGTATAATTGTGGAAAACACAAAACAAAGTTTAACGCGAGGCGATTGATATTTGTAGACTTAAAACACTTTCAGGTATCGGCACAAGCATTATCTTTCAGTTACGTCTTGTGTACATCGTGGTTTGGTGACTTGTTCTCCCTAGCTTGAAGTGAAAGTACAGCCCAGCTAGCCGCGTTTGTTGTTTTTCGTTAGCTTTGCAAATAGTGTGAGCGTGCAAAGTGCTTGGACTATCAGACATGGACGTTTGACTAGAACCGTCGTGAGAGACAGTCAGTTGTAACGGCAGGCGTAATTTTCACCGAGAGGACCGGAGAAGAGGATTAGCCGGAGCTAGCTTGATAATTAGCATCGCCTGTGAAGACGGACTCTGCTCGCGGGACTTACGCCACAGCACGGACGGCTACTACTGCACCTCGTCCCTCCACCGGTTTCCATCACCTTCTACCTGCTCCTGGACTCTCCTGAACTGTAACGTGAGCGCGTGAGTAACTGGAAACTTTTATGCTGAAGTGTGTGGAAGTTTGTTCACTAAATCATTACTTTCATTCTTCATGTGTGCACCAACATACGGGCCCCACCCTCATAAATCCAAGCGCTTGGTAATCTAAACTGTAATTAAGGGACCGAACT
>OMKZ01055824.1:0-11403 GCA_900302535.1 Neoniphon sammara
CAAAATAGGAATGACATGGTACTGTAACATAGCAGGGGGAACAATGTAGAAAATCATGACAACATTTACTAAACAGTGACAAACTGCATCGGCAAAGGACAGTGGTGGAAAGTCTTGAGTTCAATGGCAAGGATAGTCAGATATTTAAGTAGCTGCTTAACATATCCTACAGCCTCTGAAATTGTTAGAATTGAATCTGAACACCTGTGTGACACTCTCAACAAAATTGTACTCAAGGAACATTGAAGGTGTTCTGAAAGCAAAACATGGCCCTACTTTATACTCAGTACTTGATATTAATCATTATGTTGCCATTATTTTGTTCACCCCAGTATAGTAGTTTGTGTTTTAACCTTTTCTTTCCCTCATCCAGGTGACAAGGATAGACGGGACGGTGGAGTCATGTCCATGCCTGAAGGTCACCCAGAGGTCATTTGGTTCACAGAGCAGTTACACTGACGTTGCCTTCTTCCGACTGAGCATGCCCATAGAGTGCGCAGAATCTTTCTCCAAATCCCAAGCAAATGGCAGCCTCTTCTCCCCCAAGAACGTAAAAGTAAAAATTACATTAACTTTGATTTCATTGTTTAATTCTTGGTTTCACCACCCACTCACCCACACACACACACACACACACACACACACACACACAGGCACACACATACGCACACATGCACGCCACAAACCAGCCATTGTGCAGCAGTTTCTGGATGGAGGGTGAATAAATACTAATAATATTAATAAATAAATCAACAGAAAAATGCTCAGTGCAAATCTGCCCACAGTTTCATTACAATGTTGGCGTTGCTAATTGTAAATATTTGACAAAAGAAACAACAACCCAATATTAATACGGTGGATTACAGGAACAAAATTTAAGTTTACACTTTATTGATTCTCATGGGGAAGTTCATTCCTCTGCATTTGACAAATCCTTACTACCGTATGGCAGCCAAGAACCAACTGCAGATCTACAACCATTGCCTTGGTCAAGGGCAATGGCAGGAGCATTAGCATAACATACATGTCTTTTGGGATGGGGGAAACTGGAGCATCTCAACAGTTTTTATACTGATTCTTGGTCTTCTGTAGAGCTACTAAGATGAACAATGCAAATTTATATTGCATATACTACATTTATTCTTATTCTTTTTTTTCATATTTTATTCTCTCTATATTGGATCATTTCATTTTTACTTCTGAGCTCAGCATCTTATTATCAGCAGCTTGTCAACCTCACTTGATCAAGCTATATACAACTCACACATTATATTTTTGTCTATGAATACCCTAAATACATTTTTAAAAATCCCATATTATCCATAATTACCCACATGGGGGAACAACGTGCCACTGCGTGCTGCCTGTGTCATATAAGAGCAGCATCTCGAGGGTGAAGATCATAATAAAAGTCCCCAAATCTGTCTTTGTAAATCTCACTGTATTTTTTTTTATGCCAAAATAATTCACTGTGGAATTCCAAATAACAATTAAGTTAACCAGCACTTACGCTTCTTAGGCTACAGGTGTGTCCACACAGAGCTGACCAATTTGATGCCCTAGGCAAGATTTTAGCTGGTGCCCCTTGCATTGTTGTCAATTCCACCAGCCATAATTGGGTTGATCCCAAATGTATTTTCTCGCCTCGCATCTCTTGTACAATTACATATATAAAGAGTGACCTACTTATATTTCACGACCATGGTTGGCATCACGGATTTACCAAAGCATTGGCACTGGACTCCGGAGCTGGCAGCCACGGTGTCTCAGCACTTCCGACTTTTAGTTTTTTATAGTGAATTTATATCTTTTTTTCACCAATATGCGCTACAGCTACGATCTGATTGCACTTCTTAAACATCAGAGAATTAATGCCAACTGCTTCATGTGTGACTTTTTTGAGCCCATCAGAGGAAATCCATGACTGCATACCCCCCGGAGGAAACTGGAAAGGCTGCCCAGCCAACAAGCAGTGCTACAGATTGTGACGTTCATTATATGGCAACGTAGTTGAAATGTTGCAAAGTAACAGGTATTTTGCAATGTCTGTTCAACGTCCTGTGCATGACGTTTCCTGTACTTCTTATAATGACGTTCCTGCAACATTGCTAAAATGACACAGTGTAAACACAGTATGTCCCTGCAACATTGCGATTGTGACGTTCCATTAATGACTTCTGCAATGTCTGTTCAGCATCCTCTGAGGTTTCCTGTACTTCTATTATGACGTTGCTACAACGTTGCTACACAATTTACTGGATGGTCATTGTTCAGAACTTTGTTAAAATGTCATAACTAAACAGCTAACCTATATCCTTTATGGTATTTTTACAATTTCTGCATCCTTACACTGCTGAAATGTCTATAAATGGGTTCAAAATGTCAACGTCTAATCGTGACCCATTCTGAACATCTACAGATGTGCAGAATGAGTTGGAACTTTGAACGTTGGATCGGGACCTATTCTAGACGTCTACAGACGTGCAGTATATACTCTCAGTGTGTAACTAGTTTTATGTGCCAGGAACTCAAGGAAAGCCCCAGGACTCTCTCCAGCAACACTGAAGCACTGCACCACCCAGCTCTCTCCTGTGTTCTCATTTATCTTCAATCAGTCCATCTCTGAATGCCATGTGCCACCCTGCCTGAAAACATTCACCATCATCCCAGTTCCAAAGAGGGGCAGAATTACATGCCTCATCCTGTCTTTCCTCAAACCAATCACAGACCCCCCCTAAAGTTCGCCTACAGAGCCAACCACTCCATGGACGATGCTGTTAACCTCAGCCTCCACCACATACTGCAACACCTTGACAGGCAGTATGGACACTCATGGCTTTAATGGAAGCCTGGTCTACTATATGGTCAAAGTGGTTGGTGTGTCACTCTTCATGCCAAACTCCTGAAGGGTCCTTACAATTGTAAAGTGAGGATTATCAGAGGTCTGGGCTATACAACTATCCAGAGGACCAAGTAGGAACTCCTGATCCTGCTCCAGGATGTTCATGCATGACAGGTTGGGCAGGCTTGTCTTCTGGATATTTGGATGCCTTTTCTCCTTAATAGGTAAGCCCTTCAACTTAATCACAAATGCCTGAACCAACTCGTTAAGCACCTGCAACACACATTGACACATGACATACGGATTTGACATACGGATGTCAGGAACGGTGGTGAGGTTTTTAGGGACAGCTGTGAGGTCAAGAAAGTACCCTCCATCCACTTTTACGATGGTCACACCAACCATGGCACAGACACAGTATGTCCCTGCAACATCACGATTGTGACACTTCATTAACGACTTCTGCGATGTCTGTTCAACGTCCTCTGCATGTTTCCTGTACTTCTTATAATGATGTTCCTGCAACGTTGCTAAAATGACACAATGTAAACGCAGTATGTCCCTGCAACACTGAGATTGTGACGTTCCATTCATGACTTCTGCAATGTCTGTTCAATGTCCTCTGCATGACGTTTCCTATGTGCAACTGTGCAACTTTGTTAAAATGTCATAATTAATCAGCTAACCTATATCCTTCACCATATCTTTACAATTTCTGCATCCTTAGACTGCTGAAATGTCTGTAAATGTGTTCGAAATATCAACATCCAATCACAACCCATTGCTCATCTCTAGTAGCAACCTACAAAGTGAAATTCCAGTGTTGTCGTCAGCACATCATTTTAAACGTCTCCGGTACATTGTCGCCATATTTCCACCACTTTTTGGAGATGTGACAACTGGAGATGAGCCGAATACTCAGATGAAACGAGTATCCGATACGGATGATAAATTTTTTACGAGCATGAGTATAATCCGAGTAAAGTCTGTTAATATCTGTGCTTGTGAGTAGCCTATCTCTGCTTTTATCAAAATGTATGTTAACCAACATTGTCATCATAAGGGCATGTCAATAATGGTGTCCAGAATACCACAACAAAGAATTTGATGTGTTTCTGCTCTCTGTAACCTACTTGAAAGCTGTGTTTCACCTTTATAGTTTTAATGCCTATTCTAGGATAGAGCCACATTGCCCTCCAGTGGCCAAGGTAGTTAGGCCTTTTAAATTTCACCTATGACCTTTCCCTTGGAGATTATAGTTAGAATAATTGTAACAACTATAATCAACCATAGTAGGAAGATTAGTCTTAGTATATATAGTAAGCTTATTGTAAAAGTAATGTTGAGTGTTAAGTATTAACCCCATAGATGCAATATTAGGATGAAGCTATTGAGTAGTGGTCATTTATCCCTAATCAATGATCTTTAAATGATTGAGGTTTGATTATAATATATGCTTTGCCATATTTTCATATTGTGTGTATGCTGCAAGTATGCTTAAAATGTGTCTTTTGTCCATGGTGTTGATTGAATTACGTGGTATTGGCGCATATAATTCCGAATCAGATAATACCTTCGTTTCATTCATGAAACAAAGGAATGAATATTAATTAGTAGGTGTCACTCTTCCCCGGAGTGCGACAACACATCAACGCCTCCTCAGAAAAGTGTATAAGAAGTTGACCCAAACTCTCCTTCAAGGAGTCTCCATACATATCCCGTGAAGTCTTCATGTTTCTATCTTCAAGATTTTGCAAAATTGTATTTTACTTCATTTGCCAAGTTCCGCACACTCGACTATTGCCTTAGAAGTTGGGGAATCTGCTAATTACACTATTTTATTCTGAGCTACTCTCGCGAGTAATAGTTGAAGGTTTTGTCGTCCGGCCAATGAAATTACCTTTCAGCCTATTCGACCGAGATAGTTTAGTATAGTTAATAGTTTCAGCATTACTACGGCTTGGTCCAGAACATCCATATCCACGGCTTGGTCCAGAACATCTTGGTCCAGACCAGACCAAGCTGGAGAAAGTTACTTTTTTTGGGGGGGATTTTTGATTTTCCTTACAGTTTTGCAATAACTGTCCCTCAGACTTTGCTCAAATGCTGTGAGCGGGGCTTACATTACAAAAAATGTCAAATCTCCTGAATGCTTTGTGCTATTGCAACTTATTTTGGTGGACATGTGTAGATATGATGTCTGAGTGACCGTGACTGATTTGGTGTCATTTGGCCAATAGGTGGCACTGTAGTAGCATTATAAGTTAAAACTGAGCTTTGCACTTAAAATTCTTCTTCTTCCTCTCCTTCTTCTTCTTTTTCTTCCTTTATCACTCCTCCTGAGATTTATATTTGGCCTCATTCATCCAAATGCTTGAACCCAGCTCGTTGCCGCTTGCGGCTATATTTACAATTATTATTAGTAGTTATTTATTTATTTTTCAGTAATGTTCCTTTTCAGATCTAATCTTATGCTTTTATTGGTCAATGTTAGGGGTCTTAAAGACAATTCAAAAAGAAAAGCAGTGGTAGATATTAGGGAATAACAAGTAGCTGCTAACATGCAATGTTCTGTGCACATCTAACTGAGAGGAGACCAGATGGGGCAGATCCAAAATATCTAGACTGGGACAGATCCAAAATATGCTCAGGAACTACATATCCCGGCTGGCCTGGGAAGACCATTGGCTACCCCAGGAGGAGCTTGCGGACATAGTGGTGGAAAAGCACATCTTGGCTACCACCAGGACCCTGTCCTGGATGAGTGGTGAACAATGGATGGATCTATCTTTATTCATATTTTATTTTGCCTTGGTGTATTTAGTTACTTTTTTCTGCTGCAATGACCCAGTTTCCTAAGACTGATCATTAGATTTTCATCTAGTTCTCTTTCTTTTATAGTCCAGGTGCTTAGCATCTTCATGTGCCTCTTCATGATATAAACATCTGCTTAGACTGCAAGATGCAGCACACTGTGATTTTTTTTGTGTAAATTGCCAGGCTTAATCAAATCTTGGGTGTGTTCAATGTCTTTTTCTGCAGGAGCTGGAGGACTTTGAGACCATGTCAGACTTTGAGGTATTGATGAAGTCAACTCATGGGCACATTGGCTCCAATGGGCCAGAGAGGGATGAATTCAACAACCACAAAGATTATAACCAGGAGAAGCCTTCTAAGCTCAAACAGCGGTAACCCCACCTGTCCCCACTTCCTCCTTGCATCTAGACATTTGATTTATCTAAAGTGATAGTTTGAGTTCTTGCCCATATAGTGGTATTTGCTACTCCATACGAGTGCAATAGATCCTCCAAAGTTTTACCTGTTAGCTTCTCCCCTGTCGCAACGAGTGCTTCAATGGGAGTGTTCTTCTCCAAAATGAATGAAGTGGATCTGGCCAAGCAAACAACACGACTTTGAGCGGCAACCCAAAGCTGACAAAGCTTTCTGAAGGATACACAACAACACATTTGAGATTTTTTAGCAACACTCTTTTCCAGCCCCATTGCTTGCTAACTGGTGGAACTAATTTGTTTCTGTATCACTATGCAACAGCTTCACCTGCCAGGTATGTAAATAAGCATAAAGCGCTGACAGCAGCTATTGCATACTGTTACAGAAACAAAGTAGTTCCACCAGATAGCAAACAAACCTGTGCTGTACATTTTTTCAGCTTTGGGTAACCACTCAAAATTGTGTTTTTTGCTGGGCCAGATCTACTTTTATTTATTTTGGAGAAGAACTCTGGTGGTGAAGTGCTTGTTTTAACAATGGGGAAGGAATTGATGGGTCAAACTTTGAGGATATACATCACACTTAACCCAAACAATCACTTTAAATATTGGCATGTGAGTAACTTTTTACAGTACAGTTATTGGCAATGTATTTGAATGCCCATTTCTTTTTTTAAACTCACCTATACAGTGTAATATAGCTCAATTCATTGTTGTATTCTTATGTTTTATAAAGACTGACAGAAACCAACTAATCCAACAGATTTATGTTGAAGAGAGCCAAGCCAGAAAACAGCAGCTCCGCCTCTGCTCGTCTGTCAGAGGTGGTGATGGCAGAGACAGATGACAGAGATGACTATGATTTCCTCGTGCAGACCTCTACTGTAAGAGCATACATACAACAGTAACAATAACATTATTATTATCATTATTATTATTATTATTGAATAGCACGTATCTGAAGGG
Source organism: Neoniphon sammara (assembly GCA_900302535.1). Taxonomy (NCBI): domain Eukaryota; kingdom Metazoa; phylum Chordata; class Actinopteri; order Holocentriformes; family Holocentridae; genus Neoniphon; species Neoniphon sammara. Next base: position 7,039 of record OMKZ01055824.1, read on the forward strand.
CTAAACATCAAAAGATAAAATCAGTGGTATAATACCATAGCAGGTTAACATGGCTCATTGTGAACTTAAATGGATTTGAAGCTCAATAAGCAAGACTAACTGATATTAAGCCTAGATTATCCATTTAGCTCGCCTTGTAAAATACCCTCCAAGCATCATGGTGTTTATATAGTACTGTTGGTGTATTGCCGTGTGCATGGGTATGGGGAATGCTGAATACAACTGATGTAACATAATTGTCCTTCTCCAGTACTACTACTCTGTGCGGATCTTCCCTGGCCAGGAGCCCAGCTGTGTTTGGGTGGGCTGGGTGACCTCTGACTTCCACCAGTATGACCCAACTTTTGAGCTGCACAAGGTCCGAACCGTAACAGTTACCCTGGGAGATGAAAAGGGCAAAGTTCACGAAAGGTCTGTGAAGTCCCAGCCAAGCCATAGGCCTTGGAATATCACTAGCACTTAGTGTTTTTGTGTTTCAGAGATTTCTTTTGGAAATTCTTGTTTCCAATGAGTTGTATAAAGGATGGGCAACCAAGTGACATGGAGGGTCAAAAGTATGCAGGTTTTTATTCCAACCAGAAAACTACACCAGATCATTAGCATACTTTCAACCAAAGATGAAGGTGTTTTAAGGTGTAATTTTTGGTTAGAATAAAACCCTACATACTCTTGTCCCTCCATCTGGCCAGGATTACTGATCAAGTACATGAGGCACAGGTCCCAGGGCTCCAGACCGCCAGGGATTTCAGATGCCCCGATTGTTTATTGCCTGGTTATTTTTTGGTCATGTATAAATCTCAAAAAAAGCAGAGCTGATCCAATAAACAATATACAGGCCCAGACAAATCTTGTTTGTGATGTTATGATGCCCCCAGACAGTCTGTTTCATCATCTCTTCAATGTCTTTAAAATTCTATTCAATCAGTATAGGCCATATCTAGATTTACTGTTACTACTATGTGATGAAGAGCTACGCACCAAATGAGAAAGATAAAGGCAAATATTAACGAACTGTCTTATTACAGATGCTAATATCTAAAATACTCATTAAACTAAAAATAGTTTAATGAGCCCATGGTACTTTTTTGCCCCGAAAGTTGTCTGACCTAACCATAACACTAGCCTGGGAGGCAGCGTTGCCTTACAGATGACATTCAGGGCAAAAAACACAGAGATTTAATAATGACATGTTCATCAGCAAAGGTACATACTTGGCAGAACATGATTTAAGATTTAGGGACTTCTTGTGGAAATGACTCACAATGATTACACAAAGTGATTGCCCAAACCGCCCAATAAACCTCAAGTTTTAGAATTAGGTCCACAACTGTTTTATTGTAGTTCAACATTTTTCTGGAGTTTTCTTTTGATAGTATTTTCAGTTATAGTTATAATTATCATCATAGACCTAGTTCATTTTTAGCGTGGGTTAAGGTTGGTTAGGGTTGTGACAATGACAATATATATGTACAGATGTAAACAAGACAAAGGCATATAATGGATAAATAATAGAAGTAGCATCATAGTATATTCCTGAGGTATGTGTAGTGAAAATTGCACAGTGCACAGTGAGCAAAGTTGGCCATTAATATTAGTGAGACTGAGTTTTGGAAAGTCTTGATTCCAGAAACAAGACAAGTGTTGATCCTATCTTGACACATGGGAGTTGGGTTATAGAGTTAGATGGCAGCTGGCAGGAATGGTCTCCTATGGTGCTCCTTGTCACACTGTGGTTGGATTAGTCTGTTACTGAAGTGCTCTTTTGTCTAGCTATTATTGAGTCTGTGAAAGTCCATTGCTTTGATGCCATTGCCCCAGCACACAACAGCACAGAAGATGGTGCTTGCTTGCCTGGCTAGTAGAACATGAGATGCATTTTCTTGCACATGTTGAAGGACCTGAGCCTTCTGACGAATTACAGATGGCTCTCCATTCCACACAGTGTTTCCATGGCTTCATGAAACCGTTTCCTCACTGTCCTCACCTTCACAGCCTGCTGTGCACGGCCACAGCCTTGTATGATGGCATAAGCAGGATTAGGCTGTAGGGCAGAGCAGGGCAGCATAACTATTAGGGCTGGCCCTGAATATTCGACTGTTTGGATACAGTTACAGTTACAGTTGGCATTTAGCAGATGCCTTTATCCAAAGCGATGTACACGAGATTTTAATACAACACAAGCATGGTACTAGTCGGAGACAACGACGAGAGTAAGTGCTGCAAAGCTAAGCTCTGGTCCAGCAGGACCAGAGCTTAAAGAATGAGAGGGACTCTGCGGATCGAATGGAGTTTGGTAACTCCTTCCACCACCAGTGAACCACAGAAGTGAAGAGTCTGGCTAGAGACTTAGGGCTTTGTTGTGGCGGCAGCACCAGGCGCCACTCCCTGGCAGAGTATAGTGAGCGGGAGGGAGCATAGACCTGAATGAAGGAGTTCAGGTAGGTCGGACCCGTTTTAGTAGCTGCTTTGTAGGCGAGCATCAAGGACTTGAACTTGATGTGGGCAGCAAAAAGTGAAGGGATATGAACAGTGGAGGGATATGAACAGCGGAGTGACATGCTCTTTTGGGCTAGTTGAAGACCAGACGCACCGCTGCGTTCTGGATCATCTGCAGAAATTTCAGCATACATGCCGGGTGCCCTGCCAGTAAGGAGCTGCAGTAGTCAAGGCATGATATTACAAGAGCCTGCACTAGAAGTTGTGCTGAAAGTTCGACAAGTAGGGTCTGATCTTTCGGATGTTGTACAGGGCAAAACGGCATGAACGTGCAACTGAAGCCATATGCTCCTTAATGGTTAGCTGGCAGACTTTATGGGGATGAGCTGAGTGGAATTGAGCTGGATACTGATTTGTTGCTGTACGGAGGGATTGGCTAGAATCACAAGGAATCCTATCTCTCAGGGAGATCCTTCAGAGTGTCTTGGAGAGGGGAAGTGTCTCAATCCCACTCTTTGCCCACAGGGATACCTCAAGGGTCAGTGCCTGGAAACCTTCTCTTCTCAATATACACCACCTTACTTGGTGCAGTCATCTGCTCACATGGGTTCTCATAACATTCATATGCTGATGATACCCAGCTCCTCCTATCACTCACGCCAGATGACCACACAGTCTCGGCACCGATATCGGCATGCCTCTCTGATATCTTGGCATGGATGAAGGACCACCATCTTAAGCTTAACTTGTCAAAGCTTACCATAGCTACAGAATGGCATAGAATGAAGCTGTTTCTCCAGTTCTTAGTCCCCCATCGCATCAGCATCGGAGGCAGTACTTGGAAGTACTTGGAAAAGGTACTGAATTTCAGGTTGGTGTTGTTTGACTTGTTTGAGTTTAAATTCAGGAGGAAATTCAACTCACTCTACAAAGTTACCCCCCCCCCGCTTCTCCCTGTTCAAGAATACGGCAGCCGCCAGAGGACAAAATGGCTACCGCAATATCCGCATCGACTAGTTTGTCAAGTGATGAAGTTTGTTTACATAGACAATTTTATAAATCGTATTTCTTTAGTCTCCGTAGGATATGACTTTCATGTAAGATAGCGAATATATCTGCTATTTGTTCCACATTGCGGTCGTGTTTTAGCGAGCTACTTAGCATGGCGATATAAGCCAGGAAGTAATTGTAGTCGTTTAGTATGACAGCGAGCTTGTGTTGGCTGGATGCGTATTTATTCCTGTTTACAGAGTCAGAGTCTTGATTATGGGACAGGGGTTAGAGGGCTAAGAAGAGGGAGGGGAAGAGGAAGAGGGTGAGGAAGGGGGCAGAGAGGCCGAGGTAGCCGTGCAGCCAGGTAACGTTATGTATCCAGAAATTATTTTGTTGTATACCTACGTGGTCTGTGTGTGTAATCCTAATTCAATGCGTAGGATGGCATTATGCCCGTGGCTATTGTTATATCATTAGCTGAAGCTATCTCACAATAAACTACATGTGTGTAGGATGAATTACCTGTCCAGCAGAAAACAAGCAACTTGAGCGTCACTTTGAAAACATTTGTCCTCCATGATTTCCATCGTGTAAACGCTGTGCCGATGTTGACTCGTGTTTTTTGCTGTCTCCTGTCACACTTGCGTTTACTCTCGTTGCGTTTCCGCTTCTTAAATGACGAGGATTCACTGTCCACGGCTTTTTGTTGTGGTACAGAGTATGTATGATCCTCCATTAGTCTAAATTTTGGCTTCAACACCAGACAGTCTGCCAGTAATAACTCGCGTCTGTCGTCCTCTTCAACTTCCGTGTTTATGCTGCGGCGTCTACGTAAGAGCACTATGGGTGTCTCAAGAGTCGCTGTTGGCGTAGTTTGTCCGCTCTGCACTGCCGTAGTCAACATGGCGGTGCAAGATGTCGGCCTCCATAAAAGGC
>OMKZ01055826.1:22777-47797 GCA_900302535.1 Neoniphon sammara
AATAGGGCAATTCCGTTTTCAGTCTCCAGTCAAATGAAACACACACACACACACACACACACACACACACACACACACACACACAAAAAGGTATATGAGCAGTCCAAGCACCGTTTATGTTATATGCACCTGGTATCAAAGAATCTGTTGATAGTTCAGAGACTTTGCATTTAACTTTTTACAATCAGAATCTAACCAGTAATCCAGTGGATCTGAACCAACAATTTTGTGTTCACAAACCCAGTGCTACACACTGTAACAGCACACTGCAACATTTTGAGTTGCTTTGGGCTGCCTGGGAGAAAATCAAGAAGCCTTGAAGTGACATGTAATATAATAAACATTTTACAACTAAGTAGGTTGGGCGAAGTTGCTTTGAGAAGTTAGGCAAATTAGGTAGGATGTGACTTATTACCAGTAGGGGCTCTGGACTTTACCTCTTGCAGATATTCACCAAGCATTGCCACAAATTCACAAATTCACAAAGCTTGTGCCAATTTTTTGTTCTTACCTTTGCAATAAGTCCCATTTCCCTCAAATCCAGCAGCGCAGATGCATTGCATGCCAGATGGCTTGATGATGCAACTATCACAGGGATGGACAAAAAGAGTAAAAGCTTCTTTCTCAACAACTCACAGATAAAAGTCAGACCTTATAAAATGAAAGCATTTGCTATAGTTTGTGTCACTGTCGACTTACTTTGCACTGGTATGGCACTTAAACAAACCGCAGAGTTCATCGGCTTCAGATCCTATCTCTGCAACGGGATAAACAGACAGCTCAGTTTCACCTGGCAGTGCATGTCTTTATGTCAAGATCTCAAACTGGCACTTTCATACTTTGATCACAGAGGATGCCTTTCCATCCGACATCACAATCGCAAGTCCCGTCACCCTTCAATCCATCGTTGCACTGGCCATTTTTACATGCACACTCTGCAGAGAGAAAGACAAGGAGAGTGAGGTGAAGGACAGACAGAAACAAATAGATGGATAAGCAGTGGAGGTTTATCCAAAGCTGGAAATTGAAACCTAAATGAGCTAGATGATTGCAACCTCTGTGTCCTCCAGCAAACTACTGTTCCCCATGCAACAGCTAATGCTATGTTGATAATATTTAGCAACTTAAGTTGGTTATTTAGTAAACAGTAGAATGCCAGCCGTATTTTTCCAAGAGGGAAGTCTGAATTTTTGGCTTCTGAAACACTATGGATAGCATTTCATGTTAGCTTACCATAAATACTTAGCATAAAGTCTTATTTACACATGGTATCATGTGTATTTGAAATACACTGTTAGGTTGGCGACTAGATCAGAGAGCAGACTGAGGCTGATTCGATTTCCAGACACCTGGTGGGATTTATTTTGTGACAAAAAACCCAAAGTAATTTACAATATTTACAATATTTACAGTCCGAAAAATGGAGGCAAGAAAAAATGGCAAAAGCCCCAAAGATTGACTATTAGCAAAAAAATAAAAATTACGACAAGAAAATAGTAGCAATACCGGACACAGTTACGCATGCAGGCTAAACCCATGACTTGGGCCCTTTGCTAAGGCAACTGTCCTAGCCCTTACTCTGAACTGAAATGAGGCAGTGAGCTGGTTTCTCTTCTTCTTCTTCTTCTTGATTTTAATGGCAGATTGCAATACCAGCTTTAAAGGTGCATAGCGCCACCTACTGTATCGGAGTATGTAGAGCTGTATTCAGTTTACTTTAGTCTTGAAAAGACAATGAGAAAAAAGAAAAAAAAAATAATACTAAATGCCTATATTCTACTAATCAGCCCAGTGGTTGTTAAGAACTCTATTACCCCTCTTTGTGTCTCCCACACCTTATCCCCACTTGTTCCTTGTATTCCTTCTAACTCCCAGTTTCTACCAGCCTCTTTCACCCGTTGTTTTAACCTAACCCTTTCATCATTATAGTCGCACTATTACGTGTTCCACATTTTCTATACTTGTGAATTAGCTTTCCCTAATAGAAAAAGTGTTTTATTAAGGCCAGTATGATCCAGTCTTAATCTGGTTAGGATTACTTCCGCTTTTCTATTTCTTCCTTTGATGCTCTTTGTTCTAATACTTTTTTGTATTCTGTAGTATGCTCTGCCCTTTGTGTCCTCATCCCACTGTTTCTGCCACTGTTTTTAGCCATTTTTGTTTTAGTTATTCACTGGAATGCATTTGTGCTGGTATCCTGTATTCTGTATGCTGTAACATGTGGTATGGATTGTCATTTTGTTTAGGCCTGTGGTGTGATGTAACCTAGGTCTGGTCTATTCAGAAACATAGCGCAAACTACTGGCCGATTCACTGTGTGGAGTTTTTTATGATGTTGCTGCTTGAGTGATGGTGAGTTGTTTTTCTCTCTCTTTGTGGTACGTGCATGGCTAGATTTTCTCTGTATGAAGTGACATTTTGTTGATTAATTGTATGTAACAGAATGGTTTTGCAGCGACCCTGCAACATGCGACTGCGCACGTCCATTTATTCGCGTGCATGTGACATGTTTAGGAGCGCACCACTAAATGGGGCTCCCCTGAAAACCACTGTGTAATTTGAACCCTGCTTGGAACTAGTGTCTCGTGTCATTGTATGCGTAACACGCCACACAGTAGTTCTACTGTGTAGTACTGAAGTCAGTTAAAAAAAATGTTTGCCCCCCCAGCGCAAATGTCAAACTCTGCCTATGGTGCGCGGATCACTGTGCTAGATGGAAGGGCCATCTAACTTCCAACCATCTAACTTCTCCTAAAACAATATGTTTTTTACAAAAAAATTCCAAGACATGTATTTCAAATACACATGATGCATTATGTAAATAAGACAGCTTGGGAGTTGCTGTAAGGTTTAATTTTTTCACTTTGACAGAGCTAGGCAAGGACTCCTGTAGACTTCAAGTCTTTATGCTAAGCTAATAGTCTCCTTACCACTATATGAACACAGAAATGTTGAGTACACCAAAGTTTTATGTAAGAAATGTACAGTGTGGGTCCCCTACATTTAGAAACTGTCGGATGCTAGCATGCATATGTTAGACAATTTGCATAATTAGCACAATTAGAATTAATTAGCATAATCACTTATATGGACAATACTTCAGCAACTGCTTGGCTGATTTGTGTTTGAAGTGTTTTGGGGGGTTACTGAGGATGCTGAGGATGATGCTGATCCATTTCTGACATTTTCATAATTCAAAATGGCAGTTTAAACCAGAATTGGCCATATTTCAGTGGGCCGATTTTGATGGAGTTTCAGTCAATTTTTCTTGTCAAATTATTTTTACAAATTTGGTACAAATACTTAAGACAGTTTCATGACAGTGATCATAGTATTACAGATCAACCTGTGATTAACCCCACTAACTTTAGACAGGACATAAGGTCCCGGAGCCATTGAGAGTGTGTGGGTAGGGCAGTCCTTTCCCCCCTGAGTAAGATTGTCCAGCACGCCATAAGGGAGGCTCTTGGTAATCCCTTCTCCTCAGTGACACCAAATAGCGCAATGAGTGGGTTAAGTTGTGTAACACGGTCCAGAGTCAGAGAGAGGGTCTGAAACACACTCCTTCAGATTTTTTTAAGGCGCGTTATGTCACTGAACCGGAACGGACGTTTTCCACGGTAACAGGACGCTAATCCTCTTTATGAGAGCATTTGGGAAATAAAAACGTGAGAGCACCACCTGTTACACCTTCAAAGGTATAATATTACCATACCTCTGCCTTCTACTATCAAGGAATGGGGTGACGACATGAAAAAGTGGCCTCAGATAACATATACTAGCTTATGTAGCTACTTTATTTACAGCATTTATGTACAGTGTAACTGTACATAAATGTATTATACTGTACATAAATTGCTCTACATTTATGTATTTACTTTTCTTGTACTTATTATACCTGAGAATTTTCATGTTATATTTATCTGATATTTAGAAATGGTTGGCAGTTGCAGCAGCTTCATTACTGTAATTTCTGAGTTTTTGTTTTATATTGAAAATGTTGGTAACATAGGCAATATACATCAGACCGGCACATCCGGGAACTTTGGCTTGCAACACGCTCCTGCCCCTTTCTGGGGGAAAACAAATGACATTCGCCATAGACTTCAATGTAAAATAGCAGGGCAAAACAAAACAAATATGAAACCGCCAGAATCAAATTAGTTCATAAATTACACAAAGACACCATGTCAAGTAAATATATGTCCACCCTGCCTGCCATAGAAAGCGCAAGATATCTCGAAAAGCTTAATTTGATCCCTTAATTCATGTCCCTTTAGTCTGCCAGAATGAAGCTGGTGTAATAACCCCACTGATTAGCCAGACGTGTCCTACCCCGACATCTATTTTTACCTCATTGAGTCTCCAGGTAAGCAAATTGCCAGTGAAATATTTTCTATTTTACCACTGTATATATTAGTTTTCAGTAGCATTGTCCTCTTACAGGTTACAGGTGGCTATGCATTTTTATAAAATTATTAGCTACCTTGATTCTGCAAAGTGGATGAGCGCACACAGGCTAGCTGCCACTGCAACTTCTGTATTTGAAATAATCGCTCTTCCTTGATAGCCTTATAAATAGCAATAGTCATATTATTCTAGATTGGTATGGTACTTGCCTTTGTTACCCCCAGTACCCAATTGTGGACCACCTCAGAGTGTAATGGCCCGTGAATCTGCATGTTCTGTATCGTTGTTTTGTGTTAAAATTGTGTTAATAAATATTCCACAATTTATAACCAAGCTGACGTTATTTCAATTATTTCAAATACAGAAATTATCTGTCCAATCCAATCAATCCAGCGTCTTCTAAAACTTCTAAACTGACTGAAATTTCATCAAAAATGTCAGAAGTGGATTCAGCATCCTCAGTACTGTACATTTCTAACATAAAACTTTGGGGTACACAACATTTCCGGGTTCACTATAGGGCTCTATGGGCTGGCAAACAGACTATAACACGAAATGCTACCCATAGGAACCGAACCAGTGGAGGTACAGAGGTGAAAAAGGTATCAAACATCTTTTCTTAGTCTAGATAAGTTGGAAAAATGGCATTTTGCCCAAAACGCTGGAGTGTTCCTTTCAGTATTATTATCAAGCACTTGATTATATTTGAATGGTTCACTTGACATTACTAATACCAGATATCTTACCTTGATCACAGTGGACACCATATTTGCCAGTCTGACAGGTTTCACAGGCTGTTCCAGTGAAACCTTTGTTGCACAGGCAGATACCTGTCCCATTAGTCCCATCCACACACACACCATTCCTAAAGCAAGGCTGGCCCTTTTCCCCGGGACAAGGTTCACAATGCTCCCCAAAAAATCCACTACAGCACTTGCGCACCTGAAAGGAAAAGATTCTTTTTTCAGTATTTATGACACAGGCCACATTCTCAAAAACAGAGACTGGTTCATGCTCATATCTATCCTCTGTACATATTTTAGTGATGAAACAAACTTCTGATTTTAGTAAAATATTCCACGTACAATGTTTGTCTTTTTGCAGGTGACCCTGCAGCCAATGGTGAGCAGTCGCTCCCCATCATACATTTGGCTGAACATACACTTCTTCCGTATTGATTTCTGCAGGGCACACAAAGCATTATTGTTCAGACATAATATACATGTCAAGTTTTAGTTAGATTTGGATGTCAGAAATCCTACCATCGGGGATGTTCCATTTGGGCAGACCTTGCCTTGTGGGAAGAAACAATCCTTGCAGTTCCCCTTTGGAGAAAAGACATTGTTTTCAGTATCAACATCAGTTTGGCATCAGTCACTGATTGAGGATTAGCATATGACTCAGGGTATTTAGCATATAAAATTTACAAGAATCTGCTGGTCTTGTGAGTCATCACAGCGATTCCTGTTGATCTCCAGAACTGCTGACAGGCCATGGATCACTCCTTTATCACTCATTATGTTGGACACATTTAGTTGAGCCTCATTGATAAACAACTAGAGAGCAGAGCAGATTAAAAGAAAAGTGACAACATAGAAGCCTTTCCATAAGAATTGCATTAGATGATGGCAAGTTGAAAACTGTACATACACAAAACCTGCTAAAAACACTATATGTATATAACCCTTTTTCACTCTTGCCAAAATGTATTTCTAGCAGAGAATAAATACCTTTCCGTCCCTGGGGAAGATGCCCAGCTGGTAGGAGAAGCCCAGCATGGTTTCTTTATAGCCACCAGCCTGCAGGTCTGTCTTCAAAAGCCGTTCTGACAGTACAACATGGTAGCGAGTTGTGTTCACATCCTGTTATCAGTATAGATACGAGATTCAAACTTTAGGCATACTGTAGGTAAGACTTAACACAAGTATGGACATTTTTCATAGCCCACTATCATGTGGCTAGTAATTTTCAGAGCGAGATTAAAAAATAAAAAATAGGTTCACTAGCCAGGCTGAATGAAATGATGTGCACAAACTGATATTGACACACTGAAATTCTTAAAGGAACAGTCCACCTTCAGATATTTGTTAGATATCATCAACCTGTGATGTTCAAAGAGTTCTAGGAGCTATTTTTGATGAATTGTCTCTTCTACTTCTAATTTAGTTGGTGATTTCCTACATTTCTCAGAATGACTTTTGACAACCTGTGGAGCACTGACAAAAGTGGCATGAACGTGTTGCATTAAGGGGTGTGAAGTTGATGCTTTAAATCAAAGGTGGGCATTTGGGGAGATCTGCTTTTATCATGATTTAGAGATTCTATCACATTCTATCACATCTCATGTCATTCAAACACAGTAGTTTTGCTTGGAATGAAAACAATTCATTGTCAGAATTTTGAAAAGAAGAACGTACATCCCCCAACTGTCAGATTACAGAAAATGTTCTTGTTTTGACTTTTAATCCCATTGAAAACAACTTTAAAATTGCAAATCAAAGATGCTTTCCCTTTTTCCCTTTTATCTTTGGGTTTTTGGGGGGAGTTTGTTCTTGCTCACTAGGAGGTTTTAAGTCAGGGGGTGTTGTCCTGTTTTGTTTGTTGTAAAATTGTGGGCCTGTGGGCATGCACACAAACACAAAATATAACACAAGGACAATTTTTATTTTACTCTACCATAGAAGTTGCAGCCATTTTTGTAAGGTAATCTCTGACAGCACTGTTTACTGGAACGAAGACTGTGTACCCATCTGCCTGTTCAATCTCATCTGTCAGGTTATTTTCCTGAAAAGGAGAAGGTCAAAGCTATGTGCATTTCTGAACGTCAGCTTCTTTTCACAATGTTAATGCTTAGAAACATGAATATGAGCTCCTACTGATTATGGAGCATAATAGCTAAGGCATTATGGAACCTGCAAACACAGCTTACATTAAACATTTAATTTTGACAAAAGTAACACTTCATAGCCTTGTCTCTGTACATACAATGAGGTAAGATCTGAACAGAGAAAACTCTGGCCTCAGGTCAAGCAGTGCCAGTAGTCCTTCACTCAGTTTCCTCTCAGGAACCAAAACCTGAAAGAGAAAAAGCCACGGATAGAGAGTCAAAGGAGTCAAATAGAGGCAGTGACTGAAAAAACTAAAACAGATTTGGTGCCAGTAGTGTGAGCCATGGCCTGCATGTCTGAATGGATCACCATCAGTATTGTACCTTATCAATAATATGTATCAGTCCCAGGGTTTCCGCGGGTCCTTAAAAAGTCTAAAATCCAATAATCTGAATTTTAGGCCTTAAAATGTCTTAAAAAGTCTTAAATACAATTTCAATAGGTCTTAAAAATGTATTGGATTTTGAAGTAAAGTCACTTTTGCATTGACTTCAGCCTCGCTTGCAGGGATGCAAACTCCCCACCTTTCGGCAAAATTTGCAGTTTTGAGATAAAAATAGGTCACTTACGAGATTCTCATAGATCCTAGGAGAATTTTTTTTTTTTAGAGTGGGTGGGTTGATTTGGTTAGCTGCAGAATTGGTTGATTTATAAGCAATACAAATCCTTGGTTTGGAGCACAGAATTCCAATTATGTGGAAAACACTTGAATGCGCAAAAAGTCATACTTACATCTGCCAGTTAGAACAAAGGAGCTTACAAAAGGTACTTGAAGGCAACAGTACAGCCGATGTCAAGGAGAGTGGGCAGTCCGTTATATCATGGCCCTATCTGTTTCTACTGTACAAGAAGTGATGTGTCTAGGAACCTAAAATACTGTATGGTAAGACTCACTGTTTGCTTTTGTATGTCTTTTTTTGTTTGAAATTTTTATGGAGAAGATGTAGGTGTTTTCGTTGTTGTGACCTTTTGTTGTGCTGAACTCCGGCATCAGAGATTAGATGCGTTTGGTGCGCGAGATAAAGTCGGGCTGGTTGGGTAAGTTAATGCCAGGACGTGGACGACTGTTTGCATAGTAAGCTAGCTTTCGTTAGCTAGTGTACGTCTCATTGCTGCTTTAAGTGCTATGATATCAACTTATTACAGGTTTTAAACAGTCGTAACACTACAACTGGGCAATGTCATGTCCTGTAGCGATAAACGCTGCCAGTTAGCATGTTAGCTAACATTAATTAATGAATGAATTGACGGAGCGTCTGAAAACTAATTAGCCAACTTGGCAGCAAATCTGCCCATTCTAACGGATCTTGTTATATACACTGGGAAATTAAATCCTAACGCGAGATTAAGCCATGATATCGCTTGTCCTGCAGCTCTTATTTTTTTGTCTGTGCTGTTGTTGTTGGTCTGGTTCAGGTGCTGTGGCTCTCATAATGGCTTTTTTAGTCCCTCACTAGACACTGGCAGGTAATGCAGCATGTTGATTCACTCAGCCTCCCTATCAGCAGGGCCTCTGGTCTCCTGCCCTGTACAGTATGCCCTGCTCAATGTGTCAGCCAGTAGTTAAAAAGTTTTACTTACATCCTTGTAGTCTTATCAGTGTGTGTTGTAGCTGTTTTCAGGCAGTGGGCTGTGGATTGGACACAGTATTATCAAGGCACTTATGGTCTGACTGAACATCTACAGGCCATCCACATGTAAATCTCTCCATTCCATGGGGCATGGCTAATAATTGCCCGTACTGGTACAACAGGCTATCTGTTTGCATACTTTTTTATCTTGATAGTCTTCTTGTTTTTGTATTATTGGTGTATTCAGCTCCCGCATCTATTGGTTCCTTTTGTGTGTTTCATGCAGGGTTGTTTTACCCCATAATGAATTAGTTTAATTAGTGGATATATTAGTGGATTTAACTAATTAGAATTAGTTTTCAGGCGGATGCAAATATACTTAAAAGTAACTAGAAATGAGCATGTAAAGCGAATCTCTTTCATAATTTTCCCCTGGAGAAGCATGCCCCTGGACCCCTCTAGCTGTTCAGTGTTTTCACCTTTTTTACCCCTTACCTGTTTGCATCAATTTATGTGAGAGAACACCCAGCACAACCCATTCTGCACTAACAACGCTGACTCCTACAGTGCTGAGTAAGCAGCCTCTGGACAAGTATCCTTTATACATTTTTGCCAGTATGGACCTGAAATAGGTCTTAAATTGCATTCAGAATGGTCTTAAAAAGGTCTTAAATTTAATTTGTGGAAACCTGCAGAAACCCTGAGTCCGTCGGTTGCAGTTACATCAGTATTGTACCTTATCAATAATATGTATTAGTCCGTCGGTTGCAGCTACATTTTCCGTAGTGATGGTCGCTCCACCTATTGCTGTGGACTGACAGAACAACACAGGGTTAATTCCATGTCCCTTTCTGAACTCTGGTCTCATTAGGACTTAGTAGTAGTAGTAGTGTGCCCATATCATATCAGTGAATTGCATCAAATCTTCAATGAAAATTTATCAGTTATGTTTTCTATGATGATTGATGAGTCAGAAGACCTAAGCACAACTAATGACGAAGAAGATACCCTCATTCTGGAATAATTATGATAGTCATCATTATATAGATGCAGACCTAGCAAATCACACTCAGGCCTCCATTTAGCATTGTAAAGTTGGAAATCTTTGGCCTCACATCTCTGGACTCACCTCATTGGTGATAGAAATAGCAAATGCTGTCTTGAGAAGGGAAGTTACTGCGGCAGTGCTACGCAGGGTTGATAATGGATAGATGCCCGGGATTATGTGATTTCTGTCAGAAAGAGAATCAGAATTGATGCCACCTGTTACAAATATGTTTAAGTTACTGGGGCCAACAAATTCCAATTTAGTATACTGCTATTCATAAAATTATTCAACTTAATTCAACTAAGCAAAGGTAAAGTAATCTTCTTACGGTAAAAAGATGATGAAACCCTAAATCTTTTATAGCAAAAAATCACTGGTGCACTGACCTCTGTGGGTTGAAAGTGTTAGCCCTGCTATGCAATGCTGACCACACCTAACAATGATGCAGGGATGCTAAACAAAGGACAGCTACTTCATGGCAGCAAGGCAAAAATTTCAAATTCTAGATGCCAGAAAAATCCAGATTTCCTGCTTCGGTTTCATCACCCTTTAACAGCCAAATAAACAAGAATTTTTTAAAATGAGCAGATGCTCTAGGCCTGCTGGGTTGTGACCTGATGATGCTTGGCAGATTGCCCTTGGTGGTCCAGAAGTACTTGTCATCCTTAGACATTTTAACCATAGCTGCTGAGCTCGGCACAAGCAGTGTGATGTTCTGCTCTGACAGAGATCGAGACAGACCTGATTCCTGGGGAAAGCAGACACAAAGACGGAAATCTAAACACAGGCAAGGCCAACTAAAAGAAAAAAAAACTCTATACATACATACTCTACTACTCTATACATACAAATGAATCAGATCTCCATGTTACTCACAGTCACCCATGTGATGAACTCTGAGGCCTCTGGGATAGCCATCAACTCCTACAGACACACAGACAGACGTAACTTAAGATTGTTGGAAAAATACAATTTGTGAAGACAGTGGTTAAATTTGGTACATGGCCATAGCCATACTTGAAAAGCAACCCACCTGTTCAACAGTGCCATAGCATACTTCTCCATTCCCTATGTATCCCTCCTCACATACACACTTCCACTGACCAGACAGCAAGCGACAGCTGGCCTAATGTGCAGAGGAAAGTTACTTGAGATTCCATCCTGACAGTTCCTTCTTAAAGTCAAGTCTTACATTTCAGCTTCATCTTACAGTCCATTCAAATTATCAGTGTAAACAACAATGTTCCTGAACCCAGGACCCAAACTGAGTAAATTTGGTTTTACTCATTAAAATCTACACTTACTGTAGTTAGACACATCTTCGGTCTTGGCTCATAGTTTAAGAAAGCAGACTATATAGTATCTTGATTCATCACATTATTTGCCAGTTTGATGAGCCCATGCAGACAAAATATCTTGCCACCCACCAAGTAATGGCAACCTCCATTTTGGGTCACGCACTGATTGACAGCTTCACAGTCTCTCCCATCACCTCTGAAGCCTGCCTTACACACACATTGGCTCTGTTGGTTTAAAAAAAAAAGAAAAAAGGACAGAGTAAAACAATCACTGTGGCTCCTTTTAATTTGACTTGTGTCTGTGTTTATTCAACAGCCAATAACAGCTAACTGCAATTGTACTCAGAAGTCAGAAAAAAATGTCTCAATAAAAAATGCCCAATAGAGCAACCATTCAGAATTCCCAGTTGAAAACTCTTGCAAGATCAATATACTAATCAGCATGTATGAGCGCACACAGTGAATGGTGAGCAGAATTCTCTTGGTATCAATTTTTTACTTTATAAAATTGTGTTTTAGTACAGTAAGTATGCAGTTTATACCTGGGAAAACATGTTGTAATAACTTTGTAAAGGATTTTATACGTATATTATGTTTCAAGATTGTCCTATAGTGTCAGTAGGCAAAATGAGTTTAACTATCTTCTTGGTAACGTGGACAGATTAAAGGTGTCAAAATTGAACAATTGCCATGAAAACATGAGTTTATTGCACAGATCTATAGATACCCACATGCATAAACATTCAAGAAATAAGCTGGAAGTCAAGAATGATTTATCTACTGGAGACACAGAGATGCCAGTCCTCTTGTCAGGCACTGGGTAAGGTGGCCAATGGGCCAGACTACCCAAAAGTTCTATTTTATGTGAGTAAATGGTGGTGCACTTTCTCCTTACCTGCCCAGGCCCAATATAGATGCAAGTTGCATTTGGGTGGCAGCCTCCTCTGTCAGGGCTGTCACATGCATTGATGGGTTGGCACTCATCCCCATCCTCCCTCCACCCTGCCAGACACTGACATGAGTGTGTACCTGGTCCTGTTTTTATACACTTAGCCTGCAGGGGGCAGAAACAGCACACATTCAAAGGAATAGAGGCCTCCATCTTTGAAGCATGACACAACATGTGTCATTGAGGGCTTTGAATGTGACTGTACCCAGCACCAAACATATAATTAACACAGTGGGTTTGCCTGGATACTAGGGCGTATTAATATTAATTTGTAAGAGGAAATGAAATATCTTTTGACTTACATTTACGCTGCAGCCGCCCCGAAGTGGGGATTCACATGGATCTTTTTCCACACAGGTGATACCATCACCCTGGTAGCCAGGTTTACATACACACCTGAAGACACAGAAGTTATATTGATAGTCTTTCACAATTAACCTTTTCTTTAATTATCACTTATTTTTGTGTAATGAAACTGAGTAGGTCAAAAGCAATTCCACAAACTTTGTGGCCCCCTGGTTGAAGTCACAGTCTGCATGGGCATGGCAGAATTGAACTTGGACTCCACAGGCCCGGGTTTGGCGCTCACAGTACACGCCGGTGTAGCCTGGCATGCAGGAGTCCACTTTACATCGGCCGTCAGTCTCTGGACGGTTATCACACTGGCCGTGGATACAGCCACAGGCTGAGGAAAAGGACACACGGCCAACATCATCATCTTGAGACACCAAAGCAAACCACTGTCTTGCCATTGTCAGAGCAGTAAGAAGCGTTGACAGACATACTTTTGTCACAGTTTGGTCCATATTTGTTGGGACTGGAGCAGTAGTGGCATCGGGAACCACTGAAGTTGGGCTCACAGATACAGGTTCCATTACTTTTGATTCCCTCCATACACTGATTCACACAAGACACAGACACAAACGTTGTGGTATCCAATTAGCAGTTTTAACTGGGAACTACCTTAATGCAGTAGAAGGGACTTAAACAATTCTAAGCCATAAAGACTTCAAAAAAACATTCAGTGTAGTGTTGAGACTGTGTCTTACCTGGCCATGGCCAGAACAGGGCATCTGGAATCCCCCAGGGCAGGGGCTGCATTCTGGACCATAGAAGCCCTTACAACACGCTGGTGTCTGGGCAGAGAAAAGTACAGAAGCCTATTATTGTGATCCACATTTCCCCTACTTACACATATATACCGAATGACCAAGACGTTTAATTAAGACATGACTACAATTTTATTTTGTTTGAGTGGTTAAATTTTAAATTACTCCTTTTTCAAAAATCCGCCCTTTTTTACAGGCAATCGAAGACCAACTACAGTAAATGGTACAAGTGGTGCCCACTGGAAATAACTCCACTTCAGGTATGCCTCATTTTAATCAAAACTGGTATTGCTGATAATACAGGATATTGTGACTGCTTGGTCTGTGAGGACTTGGTCATCAAATTCACTCAATACAGATCCTTTTAACTAAACTACATTTATTTACGTCATAAAGATTTTTTTTAAAATCTTGAGCAGTAATTTCAAAACAAAATTATGCAATGAAGTGAATAATATGGCACCTTTAACCACTCATGCCTGAGTTACAGGTATACATACATATGTATATGTGTGTGTGTGTGTGTGTGTGTGTGTGTGTGTATATATATATATATATAAATGCATGTGTCTACCGTGATTGTTGTATTGCAGAGGGGTGAGCAGCCTGTGGCAGGGATAACCAAGGCTGAGCGACTGAGAGTGAGCCTGTACACACAGCCATAAATGGAGGAGTCCTATATGAAACAGACAGGTGAGGTCATTTTTACAAAATAAATAAATCCTGGTTATATCTTGAGACAACATTTTTTCAAAGGAATATTAGTAGGAAAGAAAACGCATGTGTGTAGGACAGGAAAAAGAACAAGAATGAATAAAAGAGAGAGAGATAAATAGAGAGAGGTCTTACTGTGTAAACTCCAGAGGTGCATTTGGATTTAGCTTTTGAGCAACTAACACATTCACCCTGGGAAAAGAAAGGGATTCTCATCTGTGCAAAAAATACTTACTTTTACAGTTTGACATGCAAATAGCAAACAAAACAGAGAGAGAGAGCTAACATATAATTGTTGAATGGGTATGATAAGGCTGTCGGTGACACATCTGGGATCTCACCTTAACTATCTTTGTCTCTGTTGTGTCACACCTGTGGGGAAGCACTGGCTCAATGGAGGATGGGACCAAAACTCCCTCCACAGAATAAAGACGTCCGTTCTTTGCCTCCACGTCAGCCTCAAGTACCGCCATGCCATTGACTAGAATCCGACCCTGTTGTACACGTGTATTGAAAGACAGTATAAATTAAAGTCTGTTGGATCCAAAGATATATAAACACATGGATAGGGTGCATGGTTTTCCAGGGTCTACTCACGTACATGTTCTGTCATGTTAAACGACAGAATCTGATTGGCCCTGGTCACAACTCTGGGGCTTGTCACAACATTATAGACTTCCAGCTTCAAATTCATGAAAAGAAATCACAAGATATCATAAATTAAATGCTGACCGACATGAAATATGTGCAAACCTCAAGTCAGCACACACTGATACTCACTGCACTAGAGGCTACAATATGGTTCCTTAGAAGCTCCACCAATTTGTTGTAGCCCTGAAGTGATAGACAAAAGGATATATAGTACATACAAGTTGGTAGATGTTTGTGACTTTTTGTAACTGTGGAATGGATGTAAATGCTCCTGCTCCTTACTTCAGCAGAGCTGAGGTACTGCAAGTGTCCCTCCTTCATAGCATCAAAGGCTGTGCTGGTGGGGGCAAAGACAGTGTACGGACCAGGCAAATCCATGACAGACGCCATGTTGGCTTTCTGCAAAGCAAAGAAATGGTCTAAGCTTTACCAGGTTCTTGATTTAAATGACAAGGAAAAGAGAAAGAAAAAAATAGGTCCTGGTTTGTATGTGTAAAATACATCATTAATGCCCGAAGACCAACTTCAGAACAGCCTCATGGGATCAGTTTTTTCCACATCTCTGTAGACCAGTGCCTATGGGTTTTGCACCACTGAACTCTCAAATATGGATTTGTTTTTGTAAAGAGCGCTTTGTGCACTGCAGCCCTCCTATAATAACCTTCCGCGTGTACAGTATCTTTTAGAAGAATGGTGCTTCATCCCTCCAGTAGAGTTCCAGAGATTTGTAGAATCTATGCGAAAGCACATTGAAGCTGTTCTAGCGGCTCACGGTGGCCCAACACCTAAGACACTTCATGAAGATTTTTCTTTTAATCTGTCACACGTCTGTGTGCCATGTAACACTGAAGCTTCACAGTGTGTTGATTTATTGACCGAAAAGTTCAACATAAAAATTTGGGAATTGCCCTTTTCTTCAGTGAAAAAAGATGTATTTGCAGACATAAGTAGGTTTATTTTAACCAAGAATTTATTTTGCTCTCCATGCTCCTCTAATTTTTCTTCCCAAACAAAGGCGTCCAGTTAAATCCGTTATTTGTTGCTATCTTACTATCCACCAGCTGATTAGCTGTTCATAGGTATTACCACAAGTTAGCAATACAGTAAACAACATACAGTTTATTTAGTTTTGCAGTCTACTCTGGTCTCTAGATGGATTTTCTTTTTTCTTTTTTCTTTTTTACATTGTGCTGGCAATGGTTTGCAAGATTAAAGTAACATTAGCCTATTCTTATTTTAACTAATAACAGATTGCTACTACTTACTGTACCGCGTAATTTGAGTCCTGTAACATATTATCCCCAACAGGGATGATGACTGACTCATAAAATTATTACTATTTATTATTACTGTTATTATTATTATTATCATTATTATTATTCTTACTACTACTACTACTACTATAAAATAATAATTCTTCAATTTTTACTGGATAAAAGTGGGCTGATTTTTTTTTTTCATATGTATTGTGTTTGGTACTTGATGTAGCTGCTAGCTGCTAGCCGTCATTTGAATAGTCAATGTACAAGTCTTGCAAATAAGTTCATGGCAAGCATGTTTGAAGAGAGGGTTGTTTCTGTAACAGAGGAGATTTTTTTTTAGCTAACATTAATACTGTTTGTTCAAGTCTGCCATAGTCAGTAGCCATAATAAGTTGTATAGCTGTAAGGTAGCACACTAGCTAACACTAACTATCTGGTTGTATTAGCTTGGAATGTGAGTAGTCCACATGAGAGGATGAGAAGCACACTAAAAGATGGGCAATATAAAAGGTCAGCAATGTAAATGAGTGCAGCCATAAATCATAGCTATACTTTTATTTCTCAGTTAAAAATGGCAATTATCAAAGGAATCTTCACTAAAATGTTTTTCTCTATAAATTGACAAGCTGTTTCACTGCTATATCTCAAATGGTATAACTATTGTATGAAAGGGTGCATGTAAGGTGTCACTAAAATTCTATGTACTTCAGTATACATACTTCTAAGAATGACTTGAACTTGGCAAACTTGCCGTAGTCTGAAAGAATCTTCATCAGGTTCTCCTGTGGAAAAATAATGCAATACAACTGTGACTTAATAAATAAGTACTCAGTGAACTGATTGACAATTTGGCTGACTATTAAGAAGTGAAGGACAAACGGATGGGTACAGCAGAGATAAAATATGGATAGAAAAAGTAAGCTTTGTAAATAGAAGTGAGCAGACATTCCATTTATTTCCATGAGAGAAACTAGATGAATGCACTCAGTAGAGTGCAGATGTCTGCCAGGTGTGTTTGAGGACTAGTGATGCACAGATCAGCTGCATCATCTGAATCCAAGTGTACGCATAAACCATCCACTTGCCACCCACCGGAATGAATTATTTTCTCCGATTTAGAAACCCACACCTGCATGAACCCACATTTCACGCCATCTCTACCTGTTCCTGTGGGCTATGATGCTTTTTAAATTATTTCAAGCAGTGTGAGCTTTCCAGGTGATTTCTTTGTGTGTTGTATTGATGTATGAGTATTTTCTTTAATGATTTACTTTAAAGATTAGAGAGGCTGCTTTTAGTAGTTGTAAATGTTTCCATGCACACAGTATTGTCACTGCAGCAAATATTGTGGAACATTTAAGCAGCAAAACTAAAAACTTTAGTTATAAACTTGACAGGACAGAGAAAACTCTCCAGGGAAAACTGAATTAAACTTTTAGCTTCTGAAATATTTTTAGACAGCTCTGATGGAGCTCAACTCAGGCTTCAGCTGCTTTGCTCCAAACAATTTCACTGTTTGGACATGGACTGTGTGTGTGTGCACTTTTTCAAAGTGTAGAAATAATCACTGAAGTTACACCGCTGTGCCTTGTGTGTAAATGTGAACAGCATCTCTCTTAATGGGGAGATCCTTTCTGCTGCAGGGGGATCACTGCAACACCACCCGCAACCCATCCTCTTTAAATCAGAATGTTAATTTTTATGACCCGGCCCACCCGATCCGTGGATTATATGGAATATATCTGCAATTCATTTACAGTCATGAAGCATCAGACTATTGAATCTATTTTAACCCCACACTTGTTGACAAATTACGTCAACCTCTGACACATTTTAGTGTTGTTCTCTCCAGTGTGTCTGCTCTGTGTTCTATTGACTTTCTTCACCAGCAGTGTGTTATATAAACTTGCCCAGAAAATGCAACGCATGTCCTGGATTTTTTCACCCGCAATCAGACCGAACACAGCCACACGGATAAAAAAAAAAAAATAGCCTAAAGCATCTGCCATGATCATGGTGTGTGGTGTCTCTGTACCTCTTTGTCACTTTCCACAGTGGGTGAAACACTGTCCATCAGCTTGCTGATGATGTGAATCATCCCATTGGATGCAATTACATCAGACTGCAGGATCACAGCCCGCTTCCTGCTGCCATGAATCCGGATTTTTGTCTGAGTGTCCTGTAAATGAAGTAAAAGTTGCTCTTTTTTAGATGTTATATGAATGTGAAAATGTATGAAATCCAACTCATTCACAAGATACAATCATGGGCCATGTAAGCTCCCATTAATTGAAGGTTTTAGCGGCCATGGAAAAAGTTATCTCAAGGCAAATAGAACCTCCTTGTCATTTTTGAGTCAGTCATATATGTCAGTGATACATAATATTTCAGAATGACAGTTGAAGAGTAACATGCAAGTGAACCTCCTAGACTCATAAACACTACATAAAGAAAAACAGAAGGATGGTAGAGATTAAGAGTGAGCCAGGAAAGGACACACACACACACACACACACACACACACACACTGGCCCCGACTATGGGGGGGCATTGGAGCAATTGCCTCCACAATGCTAAGGTTGGGAGGTCACTGCCCCCCCAGTCCTGACACTGTCCATTTGTACTAGTGCTGAATCGAGCCACCTGTCATGTAAATATTGTCTGCATGCAGTGTTCGAGTTACACCATGGCTTTCTGGGGAGCCCTATTTTTTGTGGGTGGGGGGTGAGAGCTACTGTACACACATATATGAATGTGCCCGTCTACATCCAAAAATATACTATCAATACATTTCCCCTCTTGCAGGTACCAGCTCAGCCATTGAACTGTATCGACTGCAATAAGGCACCCAAGAAAGGCACATGGAGGAGAATGGACTTGGCCTATTTTTAAATAAAAATGTGTTTGCACAGAAAATGCCAACTTTTCTAATTGTTATTATCAACTTACTTTATGCACTACATGTGCTATTAAAATATTTCAGTGCAGCCTACAGTTATTTTCTGTACATTCTAGCCTGGTCTCTTTGCAAAGTTAAGCGCAAATTCAAGGTTAATTCATTGGCATGGTATGAAATATTCACCATGTAATCTGATATGTTCTGCTTGCATACATTAAGATTAAGTTATTTTTTATGTTCATGAATGGATTTGTACAGCCTACCTTATTAACAATAGCTGAATGACAGACGTGTCTGCTGTAGGATTGTTTCATTCATTTATTTTTCAGCCAATACAAGTTTCAAGCAAAGAATTTACATTGATCTTGTCATTATTCCAAATAGCATGAATAAACCCTATAAACCTAGAAAGAAAAAAAAAAAAACAAGGCAGTGCTCTTCCAAAGCAGGCTAGTCTATAATGCTTTCAACAACTGTTCAAAGCTGTTTAGGAGTTTATGGTTTGTTCAAATAGAGGTTATTAGTCTACACATTCATTTTGCGGTGCTCTGCTGAATCTTATGAATGATCCATCTCTGACTCGCGCAGTGCGTGTTGTCAATGGTGGGTTAACCCTAACCTAACTATACTAACTCTGCTTGGTGCCAAGGTCAAAGGTGGCAGCACTAACAGCAACACATAAACAACTTACTATAAAAACAGAAAATTTGCAGCAAGATTTTTAAAATATAAGATGTTTCACTGTGATTTAAAATCAGTTTCGCTTTTCAACATACGACCTCACTGGAGTTTTTGAAAAGTTAAGCATTGGCTGTCTTAGTAGTCAAGCATAATATCAATGAATATCATCTTAACATGGTGTCGCTGTTAGGTAAAAGTTTTATTTCCAAGATTTTCAGAAACTAAGAAAAATCATTTGGCTTGATGGCAATGCTTTTTTTTTTTTTTTTTTGAAAGAGCCCATATGTCGGAAAATTTGCCTTCCAGGAAAGTGCTATGGAATCCTCCAGATGGAGTGAAAACATAATAAACACTGAACAGTGATATGTTTCTGAATAAAGCAAGTGCACCCTAGGTGCCATAATAAAAAGTTTTGTGGAAAAAGAAGAACTTCTATATAATCAGCAAAAATAACAACCAATCTTTCAGATTTCTGTCCTGTTTCTCTCACCGCTTCTGTGATGTCAGTTTCTCCAGCTTTGCCAGTTAGAGTGTAATAGATGTCGGTTTTCTTCAGTGTGTCAAAAGGCATCTCCCCAGCAATCATGTGCAGCTTACACCAGTATTTAGCCTTGGAGGAGTCAGCCACTATGGTCTTCACCTGTAGAATTGGGCAGAAAAAAACAGACCTCTCAAAGCACACATAATAATAAATAAATGTACCAGTTGGGGGTTCAACAGAAGTGGTGGTACTGGGCATGAATGTACGCATGAATGTGTGAATGTGAAGCAGGGTGTTGCTGGAAGAGAGCAAGTCAAGTCAATTTTATATATTGTATATCAAATAATAAAAAAGTAATCTCAGGGCACTTTTAATATTGAGCAGGTCTAGACCTTACTCTTTAAAATATTATTTACAGAGACCCAACATTTCCCCATGAGCAAGCACTTGGCGACGGTGTCAAGGAAAAAGTCTTCTTTAATGGGAAAAAACCTCAGCAGAGATAGATAGAGAGTACTCAGTTGATGCGAAATGTGAAAGCAAAAAATGCATTTGCCTGCAAACATGAGTAAAACTGGTTTAAAGTGATGACTGTTGGGTGTATATGTGATTTTTTTGTATGTAATAGCTCACCGAAGTTCCCCGAAACCCTTTGTTGATAGGGACAAAAACAGTGAAAGGGCCTAAGTTGCTCAAGGGCCAAGAAAGGGAACCTGAATATGAGAAACAGACATGCAAAGGGACAGAGAGTTAAGAAGAAAACAGCAGAGAGACATCATCTGTATTTTATATAATTTATATAAAGAATTGACATCAATCAAAAGAGTGAAGTGCTGCTAAACCAGGCTGGCGTACCAAAGAGTGTGATGGCATTGCTGAGCTGACCAGTCCATTGGCCACCAGGCTCTGTATTCAGATCATTAAGACGTTCCATGATGTTGCCATAGCAAACTTTACCATTACCAAGGTAACCATGGTGACAGATGCACCTAAAGGAGAGTGAGGGGGAAAATCATGCACAATCATGACTCTCTTTGATCTGTATGATTTCACACAAAATTTACACAGCGCAGATGTGTAATTTCTTTCTGTAAATAGATAGAAAGTCACTGACTCTACTCTTCCTGGTCCCACGGTGGAACAGTTGGCATTTTTATGGCAGGAGTCAGGTTTACAGGCATTCTTTTGGCTGCAGACCACCCCTCTCTCCAGAAACTCAAATCCAGGAAGACACTCGCAGTGAAACTGCAGGACAAGCAAAGCAATGCAAATAGGTCAACCTTTCGCCAAAACCTTTCCCAAATAGCATTAATGAGAAAAAAGATGCCAAATCGTACTAAAACCTATCAAAGAACAAACAAGAACCCTAAAAGCAGCTAAACGCAGGACTTTTATGACAAATACACAGAACGTCTGAACTTATGCAGCAGCTACTGCAGCTGTAAGACTTTTAATGTACAGTAAATTCCACAGACTGGAACCAATGCATTAAGGCCCATTTATGCTCAACGTTAAATTAGGATCCGGATACGGACGGAGCCTTCTGTCCGTGCTCAGTGTTCATTTCGTCCGATTTCTGCACATTTCCATAAAGATAACGGATACAGGCCAAACGGAGCAGTACCACCGGAAACCGTGGGGGCAGTGTTGCTGTCACTACCCGATACATAGCTCTATTGAGACACAAAGAAGAAACAAGAATGGCGGAACTTTTTGAGGAAAGGCTGTGCGAGTTGGTGAGAAACTATAAACATCTCTATAAACATAAACTATAAACATCTCAACATATCAATATCTCCTCCACAGTCGCCATGTTTGTTTTTGAGTTTGTTGTTGTCATAAACTCTGGGCTGCCCCCTGGTGGATATATTGGTTAACATACATGCCAACGTAAAGGACGCATGGAAGTATGAGGGCAGTGACGGTAACATCGTTTGAAACCGATGCATACATTTTCGTAAGTAAAGGGAGCATAAATGGGCCTTTAGACATGCTCCCATACATGCACTCACCTTTCCAGGTCCATCATACACACACTGGGTGCTGAGGGATGAGCAGCCGCCATGATTGGTCTGGCATGGGTCAATGGGCATACAGACATGGCCATCCCCGCTGTAGCCCTCAGCACAGGCACAGAGGTGTTTGTTGGGACCAGTGTGGACACAGGTAGCATGAGCATGGCAGATCTGCCGTAGGCACGGGTTTATGGCTGAGGAAAGGGAAAGCAAAAGACAATACCTCACATCACACTTCCTTTTAGGATCCTTTTAAAGGAATACATCAAATTTTTGAAAGTGTGGTTCATTGTTTAAGAGTTAACAAAGACACTAAAATCATCTAACTCTAATTATTATTAGTCTTTTATTAGTCTATTATTATTAGTCTTATTGTTACTATTTTTTCATCTTTACTATTATTACCATTTTTTCTACACATCTCTATGTGGAACATGCTTTGTGCCATTTTCTCTTTTCTCTTTTTATTAAGTTGACCTATTGTATGGGCCAATGTCCCAAAAACCTAGTGTATTCTTATAAGTCAAAATAAATGGTAAATAAGCTTATATGAGCTGAGAAGAAAAACATTTTTTTTCCATAGGAAACTCACATATGCAGTCTGATCCTGACTTCTGGTAACCAGGCATGCATGTACACACGAGCTGCCCTGTGAGGGCTTCTTCCATACAGCGAGAGTTCTGTGGGCAACTAAGGGCAGCACACTCTGACAGCTCTGGGAAAGAGAACAATGTTTTATATTAGGAAAGGTGCATGATGTTATAGTCTGTATATGTGCATATTCATTCTCACAGCAAAAGATACACTACATCAACGAACCAGACAAATATACATTTAAGCTGTCATGCATTGCCAGGACAAAATGAAATTAATTTCTTGAGTCTGGCACCAAGATTATTCATTGTCTTACCTTGGTCACAGTTGGGGCCTTTGTACCCAGAGAAGCAGGTGCATTTCCCATCACCACCTAAACCAGCGTTACACAAGCCATGTACACATGTACAGACTAGTACAAAATTATGGGATGAATAGACAGAAAAAAATAAAGAATACAGTGTATTAGGAAAAAAAAACAACCTTTAAGATTTTCGAGCAATCAGCATATGGTTAAAGCTGCACCAAGCGATTTCTGACCATTATGGTGCCGGGCACAAATTGTTTGTCGATAAACCAACCCACTCCTCCTTCCTCTACTCTAGACTAGAAGAATCGCTTGTACAAACCGAAAGTAAAGAAGAAAGTGTTTTTTGTTGGGAACGAGGGATACATTTTATTTTGGCAAAACTCCTGTTGGATTACTTGGATTATTTTGTCTCTGAGCTTCATTTTGAAAATGTGGTGAAACTGTTGACTCTTGGCTACAAGCTTTATATGAATTGTTTGAATGAATTGTTTCTGTCGCTGCATTGCTGACTTATGAGGCTTTGTAGATTTGGGGTTTGGAGCAAGTGATTTTAGAGCTTTTTAAACTGGATGCTTTGTCACACTTGTGTAGTTGATCTGCAATTTGGACATGTTTGTAGTTACAACCTGTATGCAGAATATGCAGTTTCAGAGAAGCAGTGAATAATGTTTGGGTTTTGTCAGGTGTAATACATCTGTTGAACATAAGCTACTACCACTAAACAAAACACGCTTCAAAAAAACAACCACTATATCACCTTAATACGCAGCAAATTAAAATAAATGTCTGTAAGTTCTGCTGGGCCTTAATTTTGGAAAATTTCCTTGGTGGGGATAAAACAGAGGGAGAGGGAATGAAATGGAGAGCACAGGAGGAGCTTGTCAGGATACAGAAATTTAGAAAGCTCAAAGCAGGCAATAACAACAGGCTGGATATAAACTGTATGGTGGAAAGAGACCTACAAATGATGACTCTCACATTGCAAGGGGTCATTTTATGTGGAAAAAAAACATGTAATATTGTAATATATAATATCCATGGAATATTGCTTAATGTAGTTTTAGATTTATTTGAATTGTTTTAGGTAAAGTTACCTGAGCCACAAGTGGGACCATATCTGTTCGGTACACAGTCTTCACACGCAGTTCCTGCATAGCCCTCCTGAAGCCATACACAAACACACACACACACACACACACACACACACACACACACAAATTTACAAGTGCACATATTGGTGTGCTTCATAGTGCCTCAGTCGTTTTAGCTAAGAGCATCAAGATTCTGTCTTGTCCACAAAGAAACTGATGCAAATGAATCTGTGGCACAAAAAAGGCCCCTGAAACGAGAATTGCGTGTGCAGACAAATAGTCACTTGATCACCAGGTGCAAATAGCGTGCTTGAGCTTTAAGACTTGGCGCTCAAGCCCCTTACTAATTTTACTAATTACAGCATCCTCAGATCTGATCTTTTTCCAGGATTAAAAACCTTGCTGTTGACAGTGCTGCATCTTCCAGCAATGATAGCAGTCCAACTTAGACCAACTTTTAAACTGCATCTCAGAAAAGATAACCACACCGCGCGTGAACACACGTTCATATGCCTGTACACGAAATGAAACTCATGCTTTCCAGCAGCAGCCTCTGTTGGGAGCAGTCCAGACAGTATATGGGAGTAATGATGGAAAGCAATTGATTGACAAGACATATAGCTGCAGCCATAGCCAGTAGGCTTATGTTTACATTGTATAGCCAAAGCTAATTGTATGATATTGTGAGGTGTGGACTAATTACCAGACCTTAATGTTAATATTCACTTCTCTTAAGATTCTATAGAAAATATTCTACTCAATAAATATTGTTTATACCTCATTCTGTTGTGTATAGGTCTACTTATTTTTAGACACTTTAGCACTGAACTGTTTTAAATGAGGGAGGATTGTAGTGGGAGCAGTGGTGTCAGGTGTGACTGTGTGGCAATGGCAAAGGGTTTACATGGCTCATGGGTCAGGTAGGAGGGTCATTTAGCAGAATTATGCTTGGGGCCCCAGGGAGGTCAGGACCAGCTCTGGCTTGCACTATGCATCAAATGCACTTGACTAGCATGTATTTGTGTATAAAAGATCTGTGAATGTAAGAA